>CAUYQV010170046.1:0-12061 GCA_963574575.1 Galagoides demidoff
CGCCTGTGGTCCCAGCTACTTGGGAGGCGGAGGCAGGAGACTCGCTTGAGCCCAGGAGTTGAAGGTTGCTATGAGCTGTGATGCCATGGCACTCTACCCAGGGGGATAGCTTGAGGCTCCGTCTCAAAAAAAAAAAAAAAGATTTGGTCCATTTAAAGGGGCCAAGCGTTTCAGACTCAAGTTAAACCTGAGAACAGACAGAGACTTTTTAAATCAAACACACACATACACACACCACCCCCCATATATGCATACATAGAATAATTTTGTGCCGATGGAGATATTTAAATGAAAATATAATTTTTACAGCTTTTCTCTATTATTGTCTCTGCTCTAAGTGATAATCATTTCTGCAGCCCCCAACTGAGATATTATGAACAAAACGATTAGGCTTTTAGAAAGGCATAAAGCCTGTTGCAGATAAGTGCCCAATATATAAGAAGAAAATTTTAAGGCAAATGATTCTGCTTGAGGAAGGTGGACAGTGGACTAGTGAGTAGCAGAATGGTGTGTGTGAAGTACATCTACAGAGAAACCCTTGCTGGTGTGGTTCCTTCAGGGCAACTATCTGGGGTTGTCATTTTTTGTTTGTTTTTTTTCCCGTGAAGGGAGGAGCAGTGCTCTGTTCCCAAAGGACCAGGCACTGACTCCAAAACAGATGCGCCTTCCGAGCTTCTGCCAGACCCATTGTCTAGGAGCTTCAGCAAGGCCTTCTTCACCATCACGCTATTCCATGCTCCTGACCAAGGGATTCATTTCCCTTAACATATATGATTGGAGAGACTGAGGACATGTATTGCTCTCAGTACAATCCCCATCACCCTAAAGCCACTGACCTGAAACAAAGGTCAGTTGAAAGGTCAATTGAGTGACAAAACTTTGTGGGGAATTGTATTGTTAGGAACGCAGGTACCCCTGGGGTACCTCTTAATACAGAATATTCCGAAAGTCTCTCGTAAAGTAGCCACACATAGGGAAAATGGGAACTTGTAGCTAAACTTAGCTTCATATACAAAGTATTCATCACAAAAGTTTGCAAAAAGGTGGCCAACACATGGAGAGAAAATACTTTATAAAATTTGGGGACACTCTGTGTTTCTATTCCCAGTAAGTAAACATTTGGAAATAAAAGCAATCTAATACATGAGGTGCTTTTATGGCCTTGACCAAATCATAATGAGCCAAGGTACTTGCTAAGACAAAGGCTAATAGAATAAGTTATTTTAAATTCTATTCATGACCACATGACCAATGGCAGAAATGAGAACTTAATTCTTATGAGTATTTTTCCTTCTTTTGTTATACAAATGGTGGTGTATAGGTTAACATTTTTTTTCTTTTTTTTCCTTTTCCATTTGCCTAACATGTAACACAAGAAATATTAGCAGTTCACGGCATATCATAATATTTAATTCATAAGATAGTGAAGATGAAATGTGGCTTGAGTAGAAAAGGAACAAACATCGCTCACTGATGGAGAAATGGATTTTGCATATTATTTCAAGGGAGGGGCCACCGTAAAAAGGACAATTGCATTTTGTTATAGACCAGAATGATTGGGCCGTCGTCTTTATTTAGAAATTATTCTAAGTATAGTTACCAGAGGTGTATATGAATATGAAATTGACAAGAGGTGAATTGGAGTGGGTTGTACTGATTGACTTAGCCAATATAGAACTACATTTCCTGGAAACTCCATGCCTGGGATAGGGTGAGATATTTTTGGTGGTAATTGGAAGGTATTAGTGAAATACCAGCTCCATACTTTTTACTGTCATAGATTGAGGCAGGTCACACTGGGCATGAAGCAGTTAATGTGTGCTATCACTTATCTGTTGGTCACCTTTTTGACATGGGGCAACATTTGGGCTTGTAGCAACTCTAGTCCCTTCTGCTTCTTTTCAGTTTTTTGACTCGTGGGCCAAGTGTATGTTTTTTCTCTGTGCTGAAGGATGCTACCTTCCCCTGGAGAACAACTCAATCATCACATTTATAGGCTTAGAGGCAGCTAGAGACTTGTGCAAGTTCCATTCTGCCCACATGGATTCACTCATTCTCCCAATTTCCTTTCAGCCTTTCCTTGTCCGCTGCCTGCCCATCTGACTTGAGGCTGCAGCATCAAACATAGAATAAAGAATTTCCCCTGGACCAGCTTCCGAAATTGTGTAAGTTAAAAACTCTGCAATCAATTGTATATTGGTATTCTAGAAGTTTACTTCATTGACTGAACCCTGACTGCAAAAATTCATGGCGAAGCAAGTAGGAGAGGAATAGAAACTTTTTTTTTTTAGTTCTCTGTTCTTTTGTATTCCTAGAAATACGAAGTGAAGTATTTACATGTGTGTATATTTTATTTTTCTTACACACTAATTATTCCCTTCATGCTATATTTTGCCAATTTTGAAGACAGCACAATATCGTGAATTTTGTCATTATTCAGCCAAGTGTGATGCCTCCACAGCTGTGGAAAACACATTTCAACTAGAATTGACAAAAGCCAATTACTTCATTGCATTAAAAAAACATAAGCTCAGCGCCTGTGGCTCAAGCGGCTAAGGCGCCAGCCACATACACCTGAGCTGGCGGGTTCAAATCCAGCCCGATGGCTGCAACCAAAAAATGGCCAGGCGTTGTGGCGGGCGCCTGTGGTCCCAGCTACTTGGGAGGCTGAGGCAGGAGACTCGCTTGAGCCCATGAGTTGGAGATTGCTGTGAGCTGTGATGCCATGGCACTCTACCCAGGGGGACAGCTTGAGGCTCTGTCTCCAAAAAAAAAAGCAGATTTAATATTTTGACTTTTTTTCTTCTCTAAGACTGTCACAATGGATTAAAACACTATTACTGACCAGATTAAGGTTTAAGCATACAAATACAGACTTGGCATGTGACGGCAGGTGTTTCGTCCAACTCAAGATTATAGTCCCTTCTATATTTGGGTTATGGTAGGAACAGATGGATAGTGATCCAATAAACGGTCTTTTATTGCATTTATTATCTTATAAATCACAGTTAGCTCATAAATATTTTATTCTGAAATTCTTGGATAGTAACTAAACTTTGTCCACTTGTCACTGGTAACACAAAGGGAGAAAGGCCCAGAAGACAATTATAATCCCCCATTTTATAAAAGACAAAAATGAAAATTAAATTGTTTAAAAATTACAGTCAGGTAGGGGGGCACCCGTGGCTCCATGGGTAGGGCACTGGCCATGTACAACAAGGCTGGTGGGTTCAAACCCAGCCCCTGCCAACTAAGCAAGAATGCAACAAAAATAAAAATAGTGGGGCGTTGTGGCAGGCACCTGTAGTTCCAGCTACTTGGGAGGCTGAGGCAAGAGAATTGCGTAAGCCCAAGAGTTTGAGGTTGCTGTGAACTGTGACACCACAGCAATCTACTCAGGGTGACAGCTTGAGACTCTGTCTCAAAAAAAAAAAAACTATAGTTATGTATTAATGATTTATTATAGAGGAACTACGTTTATATATCAAGAAAATTTCACATTAGAAAATGTTTTTATCTCTTCTAAAAATTTAATCTTGTCACTTCCTAAATAGGAAATGATTCAAGCTGTACCTCTGTAAAGAAGTTAAATATTTTCATAGTATCCCATATTATGAATATTTGAGAAATAAAGACTGAAACTTAGATTCTGATGTGTGTTGGTTAATTCACTGAAATTGTGTTCTTTCTCTCTCTTTCAATTGGTAAGAATGTCATGTGGCCAAAGGATGAGAATACAGTTATCAACTGACTCTTCATTAGAGGTACATACATATAACCTCGTCAAGGGCATTAAACAATTTTTTCGAATTAAGCAGCATTCTGCAATTAATTACACTTAGAAATATGTCATAAGTAAATCCAACTGCAAAGTATGAAGTACAATTTATCATGTGAACTCAAATATTAAATGGAATCATTGAATTTATGTTCATGAAATTATTCTTTCAAATATACACAGACTAAAGAATTTATGAGAATGGATGTTTAGGAAATGAATAGCAGCACAGCTTGTATCCCCTTATCTTTAAAATTATATTTTTTAAACAAAATAATCCTTGTTTCTTGACATAGTTAAATATGTATGACAGTTACCTCATACATACCAAGAAATTTCAACCATCTGTTGTACACTGAAGACACTACAGTTAAAAGGCATGGGGTCGATAGTATTGTTTTTATTAATTTTCTATGCCCTCCCACGGAAATTCAATTTCCAACACCTCTTAATGCAAGGAATGTATTTCTGCTCTACTGTAATTTCAGGCTTCACATGGGGGTTTGTTTGGTAAAAGGAATCTAAGTATCCACCACCTGTTATATTCAACAAAAACTTTAAGAACCGTCTCCTGGTTTCTCCAATTTTGTTTTTTTCACTGCTATGAGATTGGCATGTTACAAGGATAGTTAACAGATCAAGAAAGTCCAGACAGATGAAAATCTTAACACATGGAAGAATCTGAACATCAGGCGCTTGTTAACCAAGGAGACAGATTTGAACTTAAAAATAATAATAATTAGATTAATGATAGCAGCAAACACTGAAGATTTTCTTTCCAGCTAGAACTTTCCCTAGTTTTTATACGTTCTACCTTCAGTTGGATTACATAAGGAAGTAAAGCACAGCTATAAAATAGAAACTGTTAGCAGTGGAGGAAAAAATAGATACCTTAAAAATGAAAGCTGTTGTCGAAATTAAAAATAAAAGACAAAAATGAACCCAGAGGAAAAGTAGATTATGTCCTGGAAGCTCTTGTATAAGCGTTAAACCAGAAAGCACCACATACGGAGACAGAGATGTATAAAGATGTGAAGAGAGTTTTTGAAATACAGAGCATGCATCCAATAGTTCTGACTTCCAACCAACAGGACATCCAGAGAAGGACCTGTGACATATAAACAGACAATACAGCAGATAAGCTAGATAGAAGAATGAGCTCTTTGATGAAAAGAACCCGCTTAAGGACGATGTGTCATACACAAACCAATGTCAATTAGTGACAGAGTAACTGTACCCAAAGTAAAAATAAAATCTTAAAACTTTCTAGCAAAACATGAATATTGGTTCCAAGATAACATCTTCAAGCCGAAGTAATGCAAAGGCTCTGAGACAGGTAGGAAAAATATTTAAAGTTTTAAATGCATGTATTAACAACCAAAAGATTTAAAATCAATGAACTATGCATGCATGTTAAGTTAGAAAATGACCTGTAAGAAGGAAGTACTGAAGGATTTATTGAAGGAAAAGTAGAAATGAACATAACACAAGTGAAGAATAAAGTTAACAGAAACACAAGCCTTAAAAATAATGAAATAACATACAAAACCTCCTAAAATATGACCCCCAGAAAAGAGATACAGAGCAAATAAATAGTTTTAGGAATAAACATATGAATAACTGCAGATATCAATTTAGAATCATGGCAAGAAAACAATATGGAAAATTTAACCTAAATTGTGTCTGGGAAATACACACCATTAAAAAATGGGTCTAGAACAAGAGATGGAGAATAAAAGGGAAATAAAATTGTAACATCCTGAGATGTTGAAAAGTTAGATGAAGTCACCAGGCCAGAACCCTTTCTTCCCAGTCATTCGGCTCTCAGGTCAAACATGACCATTTCTGAGATTGGTCCGACCTCCCTACGGAAATCATATGCCCATTACCCACTTTTAATTTTTTCAGGGCTCTTATCAGGGCTTGGGAATTTACACTGATATGTTGCGTTTTGAGCAAAATTAGCCACTAAATTATTCGTTGTCTAATTACTTGGCTAACTGATGCATCAATCCTCTGTATGTTCTCTGGTTTCTTTACCGTTAGTTTCTGTTGCTTTTCTTTTTCTCACTTCTTACCATTGATTTGATTAAGTTTTTTTTTATCTTTATCTTATCATATTGGATTGCAAATTAATCAGACCATGATGTTTCTTCCAGTGAGAATTTTGGGGATAAATTCTAATAAACCCTTAAGAAGCAGTTTCCATCTTATACTGTTCCAGCACTGGAGAACAGAGCAGGAGAATTACCCTTCTCCATCTGGTATTCTGGTTCCCTTGACTGAAAGGAGCCCAGAACCATCCCATAAGCTCCAAATCAGGCAAATCCCAAATGGGTATCATGGGAGCTATTGTAAGTAGAAGAATCTCAATCTAAGTGACAGCTTCACACATACACAAAGAGGAATAAGTTCTGGAAAATGCCAGACTGGAACAACATAATTGGGTCTTCATGAATTACTGGGAAAACTGAAAAATGGTCAAAGAAAATTGTTGTGAGCAACTAGGGGCCACAGTAAGACGCAGCCATAGGCAGCAGGAGGTTGAATCATCAGGAGCTGGGTTAGGGAGAAAAATTTGGAGTTTAGGGCCAAGAGGAACGCTTAGGTATGGAAGATGCCACCAGAAAAAGAAAGAAAAAGAATCAATCTCACTTATTTAGAGAACTAGTGGAATGGCATGAGTTCTGTATCCTGAGACTTTGACACTCAGGCTCCCTGCTATGTAATTGCTGCTGGTTCAAAGTGTTATTTTATTAATCATTAGTTAATAAATTTGTTAAAAGCACAAGTTAATGAGATCAGCCTTGAGAAAGAATTCCATTAATCATGCACGCTGCAATTCTTCAAAGCCCTTTTCTCATATAGCCAGGACAGTAATTATAACAGTTTAAAAAAATGACCAACACTTCTATGATCAGAGGTGGCCCCATGCTTTTCCCTTTCATGAAGTTAATGATCTTCATTTCCAACTTGATTTCTGGGAATAGTTCAAAATACCTAACTTTTTAGACCATAGCCACATTTTTAAGATACAGAAGAAAGCAGTAGCTTTTATTCTTGTTGTCGGTATCAGTATCTTCTAAGTAGACATGTTTTGAATTTAAGTTTGGATTTTTGCATAGGGATGAGATGCTGTAATTTAGAGGTGGGTAGTTTAATGTGATTTCTTTACTTTAGATAAATGACAGTCATGAAAATGAGCTATTTGACTGCTGGGAGAGTGACTTATGGCTGCAGTGGCTGTGCTCTGAACCTGCCAGCACCCAGTTCATGCCAAGATCACACTCCCCACAAGCGGCTCACAGGCAGTGATTGTGCCTGGCAGGTAGTGACTGTTGCCAGGGCAGGGGTGATTTTCGTTGCAGGACTTGGTGACATGCTTGATGAAATTTCTCAGAACTGCACCGCAGGCTAAGATGCTTCTCTACAACCCTCTTTTCTCCTCCCTCTTCCACAGGGATCAAATATACAGTGATTGCTTCCTGCAGTTCCCTCCTCCTTCACCTTCCCATAGAACGCCCCCAGTAAACCTCTTGCACGTATAATTATGTCTTCATATCTGCTTCTCAGAGGATGTAGAAGAACAGGAGATCCTCAAATTGCTTTGAAAAAGTGTTTCAAAATTGCCCTTGTTCATATTTCTGGAAGAAAATGTCCTCTCTTTCTATTTTTTTTTTCTTTTAACAAATTGTCAGGTAAAATCACCCTAGCTTTTGAAACTAAAAACTGAATTAAAAAAAATAAAAAACTTGGTACAATAAATCTTTTGATGTGCGACATATTTGAATTAGCGTGTTCTGTGTTTCTGGGCTAGAGCTGAACCACTACTACTTTTTAATAATTCAGGAAGTCAATGCAAGAAACAATCACCTTAAAATGTATAGGTTTTTATTTCCCTTTTAGCATTTTTTTTATTAAATCCTAACTGTGTATGTTAATGCATTTATGGAGTACAATGTGCTGATTTTATATACAATTTTGAATGTTTACATCAAACTGGTTAACATAACCTTCACCTCACTTATTGTGTTAAGACATTTATACTCAACTCTTTTTTGGTTTTTTGCAGTTTTTGGCCGGGCTGGGTTTGAACCCACCACCTCTGGCATATGGGGCCAGTGCTCTACTCCTCTGAGCCACAGGTACTACCCCTTTTTTTGTTTGTTTGTTTTACTTTTTCACCTTCAGTAGAGTACTGTGAAATCACAGCTCACAGCAACCTCCAGCTCTTGGGCATAGGCGATACTCTTGCCTCAGCCTTCCCAGTAGCTGAGACTACAGGTGCCCACCATGATGCCCAGCTATTTTTTTGTTGCATTTTGGCTGGGATCAGATTCAAACCCACCACCCTAGGTATATGGGGCGAGTGCCCTACCCACTGAGACACAGGTGCTGCCCTATACTCAACTCTTAATATATTTAACACGTACCCTGCAATATGCACCATAGGTGTTTTAAATGTGATGGAATCATTTCAACATCACATGGGTTCCCAACCTTGACATGTAGGTATTCCTTAAAAATATGAAAACATTTCTGAGAACTGTGAGAGTTTGTCTAGACCTCTGAAAGAAGAGCTGAGTGTGAAGCACTTTCAGATGTTAGAAATACACATAGACCCAAATCCACTTTGGTGCCCAGTTTTTTTTTTTTTCTTACTTTGCGGACATTTACCATACTACACCAGAGTTGAGGGTACTTTAGTTGGGTCCCTCAAGAAAATACTTGAGTAAAGCAGATTGTTTTCAGCTTCTCGGCTTGACTTTGTCCTAGCAGTGGTCATGATTTTATACTAGTTATTGATCCCTAAAGCCTCCTTCAGTGGACTTCTCCATTTTCCTGTGTTGTTCACTTGAAACCGGTAAGAGAGAAAGAACCCACTGTCAAGTGCCTTGAGAAATCCTTGAGAGAGTTGTGCGTTCTGATAAGAGAATGGCTGTAGGTTTGGCTCCAATTTCCTCATATTCTCTCTTCGAAAATCCTATAAAACAAAACAAAACAGAACAAAAATCCTTTAAAGAATCCTAGAGGACTAATGCCAATGTAGGAGGTGACGGGAAACTTGTCCTCCCCTCCCAAAGGTCACGGAAAAATCAACTCACAAGCAGATTAATAAGAGAAAGGTCTACTTACCGTGGGCATGCGGAGACTCACAGAGTGATTACTTGGGACCCCCAAGAACTTCAGAGATGTTTTATACCTGTCTTTTTGGAGGGGAGGAGAATGAGGCGTGTAAATAATTCTGTTTAGGGGTGACAAATGATGTCAGGGAGGAAAAATGGATGTGGGAGACAGACTGACTTCTAAATTAACTTGAGTGACAAGTATTGTGTTTAAAATAATTCATGCCGGGTCTGCTTGCAGCCTTGATCTTCTTTCCTGAATATATTGAGATAAGAAGGAGACCAAGGGAAACCACTGCCCCCTCGATCTTGTGGTCAGGTCATGCAATTAGGAGGAAAGCCGCTTCCAGGGTCTATTGATCTCTAACAGCTTTTAATTCCAAATGTTCTTTACTACGGAGTCATATTTTGGGGTGAAATTTCCTGCGTTCTTTCACCAACGATAATAAAACAATCAATACCTCCAGGCAGAGAAATTCCAGGCAGACACCCATTTTTAATGAACGTTTATATGCAGGGAATTAAGGAGGGAGTTCTTAAGGCCACAGACTTGGAAATTACAAGCGCAGGGTACGGACGGACATCAGAATGGCCGCTTTGGTGAGAAGGGGGGAGAAATACAGAAACAGCAGGAACAGTGGCAGAACCCCAAAACTACAGCTAATGCAACGACTTTCTGGAGGGGAAATCTGTGGCGAGGTCTGAGAAAGAAAGTGAGAAGTGTGAAAGCAAGAAGAAATGATAGGAAATGTGAAGGGAAAAATCCATCTCCAGCTACAACCCTCCCCCCGCCCCCCACGAACTTTCATTAAATAAACTGCCTAAGACTGAACAGAAGAGGGAGCTCGTGAGCTGAGAATCCCGGACAGCTTCTCCCACGGCTTCCTCTGCTCTGCAGGCCTCGCTCCCGTCTCACCTCCCACCTGCTGAGCCCGGATAGCGGGTCCGCGAGGAAATTTACTAATAAGAAACCAAAGTGCGGAACAGAACGACTAGATCAGGGGTGAAAACCAAAACGCTCTCCGTACGCCTCTCTATGTCATTTTGACTTGTAGATTCTATCAATGCGTTACTAGTAAAAAACACTTCCCTAAAATTGAAAATAAAGGGAAACAAATAAAGCCAATCATATATATATATCAATTGGAGAGGTAACTACACAATGAATGGCATTTAAAGCATTTACACCTTTGTACATGCTTAAAGGCACCAAAGGCACACAAAAGAATATTTCATTTCATTCTGTTGTTAACAGTATCTTTACTATTTAGTTTAGTTATCTTGAGATAACTGTTTAGTTATCTTGAGACTATTATCTTGAGATTATTCTTTAATACAGTAAGATAAAGCAATTCAGCATATTAATTATCTGTGTCTAGATTTATGATGCTAAAGAAGACAGATACTAAGCAAAAAATTTAGTTGAGCCACTGGCATGATAAAATTAAATTTATTGATATAAAGTCATTATTTTAAAATGTATCTTCTAAATACATTTTAACGATGTTTCTCAGGATGGCCTGGAAACAATGTCATTTTAGTAGTAATGAGCAGCTCTAACCCTGAGAATTCATTTCTTGATGCCATTCTGTACTAAAAAGAACAAGAATTCCTTAGAAAAGTGGCTGATTCTAAATCCGAGGCAGAAAGAATACAAAGGTTCCTGGAACTTTTTTTTTTCTTAAAGAAAATTTTAAAAAACGTGCAGGGCTGTGTTAATGGAAGCAGAGCCTGCTTGAAGCTATCTGCACTGAACAACAGTGTGACGACTTGCCCATGAACAAGTAATGATCATAGTTAATTGAAACATTGTATCTATAACATTCAGTAGTCTGTAAGGATTTGGGGGGAGAATGAAAGAGAAGCGGTGGGAGAGAGGAAGCATGCCAGAGATCAAATCTGTCTGTGAATGAGAGATGAGTATTTGTGTCAGTCTAGCATCAGTTCCCGGCTTTGATCCTCTCAGCTACGTGCCCGTTTGAGGCGCTTATCTACGCGTTTTGTCTCAGAGACATCAATGGCTAACCCCCTGGGTGTATAAGCCAACAGTAACGCAATTTCCCTATGTTCTGTGCTTCTTGCCTTCTGGCCTGGAGGTTTCCTTTGCCCCAGAGTCATTAGATACTATGAGAATTGCTTAGACTCATGCAAGTAATACGCCTTTGAATAATGGGCTGTGGAAGCTGGTTGATAAATTATCCTTTCTTCCCTTAGACAGATGGTCCTGAAACAAAGTAGTTGATATAGTCTCTCAAAAACCAAACTAGTGATAGGCTCGCTCATTGCAAACAGCAGTCAGATTGATAATGCGCATAATATTGGCTTCCCATCTTTCCCTACCTACGTGTTCCTTCCAGTACTATTCTCTCAGGTGGCACATCATATATTCTTGCCTTAGGAATTTTTTTCCCGCTAGATTACCAGTTCAGATACCCTTAAACAAACTCCAGTGTAGTGATAGAGAGAATGAATTTAGCATTTCCCCTTTTTTTTTCCAGTAAGAACTGTATTTCTGATAATTAAATAGCTCAATTAATGAGAAAAAGCAAAATATGTGAAAACATTATCAGTAAATATAAAGAAATGATAGCATTAGAAAATGACGATGGAGTGACGATTACGATGGATGTTAAAATTATTAGCTGTATTTTTGACTGTAAAAAAGCTGAGGAAATTTTACTCTAAGTTATAACTCCTTGGGATAAAGAATATTTTACACTCCCAGGTAAAGAGCATAAAGATCAAAAAACATCGGAAGGGGCTTTGCGTCTATCTGCATGAACTAGATTGACCTATCAAAAGATAAACGGGGCCATTGACGTTTCTTCCTGCCCGTGTTATCTCAATATATTGCAGAAAATAGGATCAAGGATTCAACCAGATGTGGCACAAATACTTTAAATATAATACTTGTCTTTCAGGTTAATTTAATCTTCTCAGATTAATTCAATTAGTAAAGTAAAATTAGGCTTTGCGCCTGTGGCTCAATCGGCTAAGGCACCAGCCACGTACAACTAAGGTGGCGGGTTCAAATCCCCAGCCCGGGCTCGCCGAACAACAATGATGGCTGCAACTAAAAAATGGCTGGGCGTTGTGGCGGGCGCCTGTGGTCCCAGCTACTTGGGAGGCGGAGGCAGGAGACTCGCTTGAGCCCAGG
>CAUYQV010170047.1:0-11837 GCA_963574575.1 Galagoides demidoff
GGCCATTTTTTGGTTGCAGCCATCATTGTTGTTTGGCGGGCCCGGGCTGGGGATTTGAACCTGCCACCTTAGGTGTACGTGGCTGGTGCCTTAGCCGATTGAGCCACAGGCGCCGAGCCAAAAACCCCATTTTTAACTTAATAGAAATTTCTGTTGAAGATTTGTGGCTATGCAAATAAAATTTTATATTTTAGAAGTTATTAAAATTGATAAATTGAATAAGGGAGCTTGAATGCTTCTTAAAAGATAGGTGTTCAAGAAATATGATTTACGTATCGATATCTCTTATGCTTTTTAATTGATGTTGTGTGAATATTTGCAAATCTGATCAAGAAAATTGATGGCCACATGCTGGTCTAAACTTTCACCCTCTCTTTCTTAGGTGTAAAGGCCATTTTGTTGGAATGACTTGTCATAGAATTTGGTCTTCACCAATTCTCCATGTAATGAAATTATTTAAAGCGTTTAATTCTTATCTATGTTTTCATGTGATATAATGCCTTATGAGAAAGTTGTTTTATTCCAGGGTGTTGCTACTAGCAACAGATGATTAAGTCAGTAAACTTATTAGATTGTGGTAAATAATAAATTTTCTTTGGGGAAATGAAACAAAGGGAGTTGTTCGATTTTTCCATTAAAATATTCTGTGCTTTTCTATCTAGGTAAGCTGCATGTAGCCTTGAGCAAATTATTTAGCCTCATGAATCCCAATTTCTGCATTTTTAAAAAAATGAATGTAATATTAGTATGAATCCTATCAGCTTGCCTTGAGAATAAATTAGAAAATATAAAGTGTTTACCACTTTCTTAGCATCTAGTACATGCTAAACATCTTCTAACTACTATTTCTACTCATGTAGAATGTTAGAATGGAGAGGCAAGAATCCAATGTACTCAAGTAGACTATGAAGACAGCAGATTCTAATTCAAGGTGGGGGGGTAGGAGAATGAGGGATCCAGGAGAGGGGAGGAGTGAGGGGGATGGGGTTACGGTGTATGGCACACCTCTTGGAGGCAGGACACAATTATAAGAAGATTTTTCCTAATAAATGCAATCAGTGTGACCTAATTCTTTGTACTCTCCATGAATTCCAAACAACAACAACAACAATAAATTCTACTTATTTTAAGTATTCCAACATTTAAACTTATTATTAGCTAATGAGCCCGCGATGTTTAAATCTTTTTTTCTTGATTTTAAAGACAAGAATAAATGTGTTAACCTGATAGTTAAATTTATATCTTAGAGTAACTGAGATGGTGAATTTTAAGATAGAGATTACTGAAAATATAGATAATTCTATATATGTACATGCTTGGAATATACATTTTTGGCCAATAAATAAGATTTTTTGAATAAATACGATCTGTCATCATTTATTTTAAAAATAATGGAATAGTTCATCTCAACATCTGCTAAGAAGAAGTGAAATATAGGAAAATAGTATCAAATTAGAGTTAGAAACTCAGGTTTTTTCCCTCACTCTCCAAATCCCTCGCCGCCAATCTTTGCCATTAACTAATGCCGCTCTGACATCTTCTGGAAATTCAGCATTTTTCTAAGTTTAGTCTATTCACCTGAAGAAACAAAAAGAAAATATTGGTTCTTAAAATGTCTAAGGTTATTTTTCAGTTTAAAATACCCCAAATGGATTTTGATGAGTGATCTTTTCTGCTGAGTGGCACTCAGCTCCGAACATACTGTGTTGATACCAGACAGAGCTTGTGGAGAGTTGAAGAGCGATACCAGAACCAGAGAAATACTTGTTGGATAATATGTGTGTAATTAGGTAAGAATTTTATATAGGTACCTTAGTTGACAGTTTTTAATTTAAACTATTGAAAAATACAAATAATCCTCATGACTTCTAAAATATCAAGTTGAAAAAACAACTAATATCTCTAGATATTACTAAAACTAATATCTCTAGAGTGGATTACAATTTTATATGAATTTACTTCAGAGTTGAGGAATATATAAAGCAAAAAAAAAAAAACTAGAATAGCTAATTGACTTAGGCAATTTAATAAGTCTTCTATACCTCAAGTTCTTTACTAAAATGGAGGTTAAGTATCATTAAGTGAAGGCCAAGTAAGATGATACAGATGATTTTAGCTGATAATTCTACCAGACCTCAACAGATGCTAGTGAGTATTTTTCCTCGTAGGTTGTGAACTTTTTCTCTTTTTGCAGGGAGAAAGAGTTCCATTCATCCCTGTCACAGAGTTTCAACACCTGTCCCATTGTAGGCACTCAATAAATTTTACAAGCTTATAATCTTGGCCATCTGCATTGGTAGGTTTTAGCTCTCCTAGTGCAGGCATTTAAATTTCCATGATACTATTTCAGTCTGTATGGAATTGTGATTGAGACTGTCAGTCAAGACTAATGAGAAAGGTGAAGAAATTTTATTAACTTTTAACCAAGCTTCCAGCCTTTCTTGAGAGCCCCTGGTGATGAGTCATGGTGCTATTTCTGTATGGCTATCAAGGCTGAGTAGAATTTCTGGTTGTGACAAGACTCTTTTATATAACATTTTATATAATGTTAAAATGATATTCCAATTCATATTTTATTCCAGGAAAAATAATTCTAAAAAAAAAGAAGCTTAGAGAAAATGTCAATCTTAGAAAATAACTACATATTTTCATAAAATAATAAATACAGATTTCTTCCCAGAAGGAATAACTATGCTGATACTTTAATTCAGTTTTTGATTTACTGGGTATATCTTCTACCCAGTAATAATAATAATATCTAGTTTTTTCTCTCTAGACTTTATAAAAATGGAATTACACTGTACATATTAATGTTTATCTTTTATTGTTCTATATTATATTTGTTAGAAGACTCTATGCTGTGTCTTGAAACTATAGTTGATCCATTGTTTATTATTGATAAAAATTATCATGATTTTACTCCATTCTATATTATTGAATATAATAATATCAATGTGGTGTTATTATTAGCAAGAGTATTTCTCTTGCTACATACTTAGGCCAAATTAGATATTTAAATTTGTTCCAATCTTTTTTGTATATGGTAGATGTATACTGTGATTTTAATTTTAATTTTTAGTAACCGGTTGATATATTTCTACTTGTTTATTGCCTAATAGGATTTCCTCTGTGTAAAGTACTCATTTAAGGCTTAGCCATATTTTAAAATAGGTTCTATTTATTTTCCCTTATTGAATATAGTATTCAATATTTTAGTGACCGGTTGTTTTTTTCACATACACATTTTGCGAATCTTTGTTCACAGTCGACTTTTATATTGTAATTATTTGTAGCACTGTTAAATGCATTAAATATTTCCTTTGTAACTGGAACCTATTTGTGTTTAGTTTTAAGAAATTATTTCATGCCTTTAGGTTATGAAAATATTATTTTTATTATCTTCCAAAATATTCATAATTTTGTTCTTCACACGTAGACGTCTCATACACAGGGAACTGTTTTTTATGTGTGATGTGATATTGCGACCTAATTTAATTATTTCCATATATGAGCAGCCAGCCAATATTCTAAGCAGTATTTTGTTTGTTTATTTACTTATTTGCAGTATTTTATTTAACAGTCCACATTTTAATCAGTGATCTTTAGTGCCACTTTTTTCTTGAAGTGACTAGGTGTGCACAGAATTGTTTCTATAATGTCATCTGTCCTTACCAGCATTCCTACCATTCGGTCCTTACCTGCAGGGCATCGTTCTTGCCTTATTCTGAGCAATTTTAACTTTAAACTTAAATTCAGCTTTTGTACTGTTTCAAATTTATGTTGCAAAAAATAAATATTTTACTGCATAAGTTCTATTAACTACTATTAGTAACTAGATGATGACATGTAATCGTTATGGAAAAGTTGTATCTCAACATCAAAATCAAGAACCAGCTCATTCAGAGCTTCGCTGGTTTTACAGCTATTCAGTTCTGATTTTTTCTGGGCACCAGCTTTCACATTTCTACCCACTGGACTAATTTGCATTGATTTAAACCTTTTTCCCCTATTGTAAGAGTCTTGAATAGTCTTACTTGCATGTTTAACTTGTTCAGTCTAATTTTTCTTTGACTAAAGGGTACTTCATAAAATTAAGTCAGAAGCAACAAATTATAAACAATTTTGGAAATGTATACTCATTTCCTTTAACTTAAGGAAACATCTTTCTAAGAAAAATGATATTGTAGTAGTTGAATGTATTTAGAACATAAGTAAATTTCATAATGAATTTCTTTAACTGAATGTGTTGTGATGCCGTTTGTAAGGATTGCACATGTGCAGATCTTACTAACTCTATTCTGAAAATAAGTTTTCCCCAGGACTGCAAGGTTTTTTGCTAGTCTGATCTATAATATAATGGAGTTTAAAAATATGCAGTGTCAACAAGGTTCCAATGTGTTATTTATAAGCATTCCTAATTCTATATGAAATCAGCACATTGCACCCCATAAATGCATTAATACATACATGATCTATGTGTTTGTGATTTAATTAAAAAAATTAAAAAATATAAGAGTCTGAAATAGGCTGATTTTAACTGAGGAGAAATCAAGGACATCAGCTTATCTGAGGACTGGAGCTGAGAAAAGGGCTTAGACAAAAGCAATGCATCTTCCAATTGGGTTATTTTTTTATTCCCAGAAAAAAACATTTTCTGCAAGAGTAGAGACCATGGGCACAGAGCGAAATTTTCAAGAACTGAGGAGGAAGTACTTGATTTTCTTCCGCTGGCCTTCCGTTCCAGGATTTGTTTGCCTTCATAACTTAATACTGGAGCGCTTTAATGTTTATCAGGTTTTTCTGAATGGGACAACAAAACTCTAATCTGTAGTGTTGGCAACATCCATGGTAAAAATAACAAAGCATCCAAGGTGAGATCACTGAATACGGGGTTGGGAAGAGACATGCACAACTCACTCTTCTCACGAATGGAAGAAAAAGTATCCAATGTACTCAGCCCTATTATGAAATTAGTTTATAGCTTTCATATGAAAGCTATGGCTTAATTATAGCTTAAGAATATGGGGAGGGGGGAGGGGGAGAGGGTGGATGGGTGGAGGCAGGGTGATTGGGGGGATCACCTCTATGGCTTATCTTACAAGAGTACAAGTGAATCTTTCTAAAAGTAGAATATAAACATCTTAACACAGTAACTAAGAAAATGACATGAAGGTTATGTTAATCAGTTTGATGAAAATATTTCAAATTGTATATGAAAACACCATACTGTACCCCATGATTGCATTAATGTTCACAGCTATGATTTAATAAAAAAAAAAAAATCTGCAGTCAGCCATTTTCAGCAGAGCAATAGTTACACATCTAACTTAGCATCAGTAAATATCTATCAGGGAATTCTAGTTATCCCTTTGAAGATAAGGTAAAATTGTATTTTCTTGCCCTCTTGTGTTGAGTAAGGCCATGTGACTGTTGGCCAAGGACTGACAGCTGAGTCTGTCCAAATCACGTTCAGTCCCGAATACTTAATTGCCTTTGTAAGACCCTCCACAGCTCTCTTCTGCCTCTGCCAAGGTCAAGAGCATCTTTCTAGACAGTGTCTTGTCATCACTTTCAGTCTGGATGAAAACCACAAGAGGAAAATGGGTCTAGGATAGGCATAGAATATGCATGAGAATTAAATCTTTGTGATAGTGAACTACTGACATGTCAGGATTTTTTGCTATTGCAGTAAAACTTAGCCTATTCTGCCTGATAAAACCTGCTGTCCACGTACGGTTAAATGTCTTTCTATTTATTCACTAAAATTTTAAATAAACTAATACCAACACCACAATTTGATAAAGGAACAAAAATCCAAACACCAATTTGACAGGCAGCCTCTTTTGTTCAGAACCTCAGCCATTTTTATCCCAATATGCAATTTAATCATTCTTGTAGTTTTTCTGAAACTATCAATTTGTACTAAAAGTCAGTCTTTGAAATATTGAGGGGGGTTAGGTTTTTATTATCTTACTTACCTTTACCTGTGAAGAGTTTATATCCTTCCTACATTACCCAGTGGTATTAAGAAGTAATACTCATTTCATAAACATTTTGCTTTGTATTCCAGGTTACCTTTGTAAGGCACTGACTTAAACTGAACAGAAATAAAAACAAATAAAGACTTTGAAGATCAGGCTTCTTGTTATCCTCCGAATAGAAACCAAGGGAAAAAAAAGGAAATGATAGCAATAAAAAAAAAAAAAAGGAAATGACAGTGATTAAAAAAAAAAAAAGGAAATGATATCCATTCCAGTGATATTCCTAATTTATGAAGTCAAATACTGAATATTTAGCATTGCTGAACAACAATAAAAGGAAAATTCAATTAAAATTAGGCCCAATGAGCCTCAGATGTGGCTCATATGTTACGTGATGTGTTCTTATTTTTCATTTTCGGTCTTGATGAGGCCTTCCAAGAACAGAGATCACACCTCTCAATTATCCAGGCTGAGGAGCATGACCCACTGGCTCTGAAAGGCATCAGACTTTGAACTGTATGGTTTGGTCACAGGAGATGGATTGGCACGCCAGTTCTTGTCTTCCTGTTCTTTTCCAAATAATGTCTCTGGCAAATAGAATAAGGCAACAAGAACTAACTGAAACTCAACTAAATCAAAATGAAACCTTTCTGTTCTTTCTTTTTTTTTCCCTAATGCCATTTATACAAACAACCCATTTTGTAACTGACTATGTAACATACATCAATTCCATACAGGCACCTGTGTCTGCCCATAAAAAGAATAAGCAGGAAAGGCACGTGTCTGCATGAAATTTTGTGAAAGTCAAAGTCTGCGGACCAATTTTAGATGTGGCGGCCTGAGAATAATTTCAATATAGTGTTTTATGATAATAAAACACATTTTAAAAATTGCATACACAAAAGGTAAATGCAAAAGTAAGCACGTATTTGGGTTAATATCTCCTTATTTTTATAAAACTCATAGTGATGCCAGCAATGAAACCCTGTCAAGCTCAAGAGAATCTCACGATTCTGGTGGCCTTCACCTCTTGCCGGATGTCTGCCCTGGGTCACTGCAGACATGTGTAGCTGTACGGTTGTGGGGAAAGGCTCATGATGTACAGTCAAATGAAAACAACCTAATTATAAATAAGACGATACACGAAGATCTCACTTTCCAAGTATCCCAATAATAAGGGTGCAAAGTTTTAATAGATGCATCAGCTGTTAGGAAAACTCACCTTACTCAGGAAACCTGAGAAAGATGTCTAGATGAATCTAATCCTTGCAGAAGAGAGAAACTTTGAAATTGAGAAAAATAAAGAAGTTGAAAGAAAAGAGCTAAAGTGTTTCCACCGGACTTTTGCTAAGAAGTCAGACACACAATTGGGAACACTGAGCGGGAGACACTTTCAACCGGGAAGGAACCAGGGAGAGACTCAGGCACAATATGACCAAAGTAAAAATGAATCTTTGAAATGGAATTTATTGCATGCCTAGCACTGTTCTTTATTGTTCAAGAACTTTAGAAATACAATCGCATAATATTGAAATTAAGCCTATTCACACTGATAAAGCATAAAATGACTTTAGCTACTTGTTCCACAACCCTGTTCTCCACCACAAGCACAAATCTTTTGAGAGCGTCTTCGGAAGTCGAAGTTTTCTTGGTGTTTATTTTGAGCCGGCCTTGTGGAAAGACCTGACTTTCAAATCAGGGTCGAAATATTACAGAACCAAGATTCAATTTCAGGACAAAAATACTAGGTGGCATATAAAACAAGACTCAGAGGCAAATACGACCGTGAAAATTATAACAGACACTCTTCAGAGGAATTCACAGACATAGCAGGTCAAAGGCAAGCCTGCTCACATTAAAAAAATAATTCTAATAGGTTCATAATAGTTGTTTCTGGAGTACATGTGGTGTAAAGATATAGGCATACAACATGAATTAATCAAATCAGGGAAACTGAAGTATCCATGACCTCAGGCATTTATCATTTCTTTGTGTTAGGAACATCCCAATTCCACTCTTTTAGTTATTTTAAAGTAAACACTGGCTTACTGTTGATCACAGTGACATGACTATGCTATCAAATGTTGTCCATTCTACCTAATTATCTAGCTATATTTTTGCACCCTTTAACCAGACCCAGTTCATCCCTCTCTCCCTGCTACCCTTCCCAGCCTTTGCTAACCATCATTCTACTCTTTGCTGCCATGAAATCAATTATTTTTTAATATTTAGGTCCATATATGAGTGGAAATATGTGAGATTTTGCCTTTCTGGGATTTTACCCAGATTTTAAAGGTATCAAAAGAATCCATCCTAACTTCATGAAAAATAGTACTATCATAGTAACACATGGGTGGTGGTTTGCATTAAATTATTTATTTTTCATTTTTAGATAACAAATATGGATAAATCATGTAGCTGCCTTATTTGTAAAACTTTGGAAATTAATGCAAATCAATATAGAAGCCGGTAGTGATAGCAACTAAGAAGCAAAGCACGCTTTAGGCACCTACAGTTTTTATAGACACTATTGTGTCTTCGGAGATATTGTGCCTTGGTAGTTTACATATCCTGATATAGTCTACTTTAACTAGATGAAATATATTTTTGTCTAAAATAAGTTTTGCCTTATTTTGCCAAGTAATTTTCAAAATTATTCAAGTTTAAGAAAGATATTTGTATGCTCCAATTACAGCCCATTGAAAACCAGCTGGTGATAATCCTGCATTAATGGAAAAACAGGGTAAATACAGGCAGGATTTGTTTAGAAAAGAATTCTAACTTTATGGGAAAATGAGATAAGGTGGAGTCAACAGATTTCTGTGGCGTTTGTGACCATGTCACTGCTAATCCTTAGCTTTGAGGCGTATTTATACACCCTCCTTATAAGATACTACTGCATAAATTTCCTTGCAACATTTTTTTTTTTTCCTTTGAGAACTTATCTAAATATGAGGTTTCAATTCTCTAGAGCAAATATCTAGGGGAAAATGTTATTCCTTGGATATTTTCCCTTTTAGTTTTGTGTCTTATTAACTTCATCAGATATGGTAGAATGCATTTATTCCATTTAAAAAAAATGCACCAAGCTCCTACGGGTTTGATGACTCCACAAATTTACTAGTTTTCTCTTCTGACCTATTAAGAATTGACTAGTAGACTCGGATACAGGATATGTGTGTGTGTGTGTGTGTGTGTGTGTGTGTGTGTGTATGTCGGGGGCGGGGAGGGGGGGTATTGGTAACTCTAGCTTGGAACAAGTATCGGATAAGCCTCCTACCTCTTGCCCTTGATTGGAACTTACCTACATACAGTATAGCCAGAGTATTTTGAGACAGGTACCTTTCTTCACAGTGGAAGATAGAAGGTAGCAGGGTTTGATTAAGAAATCTTACTTCAAGAGGAAAGAAAATTGAAAGGGCTACACATTTCTGCTTTGGAAGTGCATGTCTAAGGGGGAAAAATCAGATCACCAATGTTTGATTTCAATGCAAGAACAGGGTAGATGGCTCAATCAGTTCAGTCTCTCACTGACAACACTACTTAAGTGGGTCAGTCTCCCTTTATGTGTTTTTATGTAAATCGAGAAGAAACATACATTTCAATCCAGTGTTATTTAATTCCCTACTCCCTTTAGTTGAGTGGGCGAAACTTCTGTGCTTGCTAGGGTAATGAATGGTGAGGGGAGTGAGGATTCCACTGCCCTCTAATAGTCAAGGTCGCCCTGGGATAGCAGACCTGGGGCTTGTCCAGGGAAGCAAAGGGGACCCTGACATGAGCCCTAAACCTCACCCAGAATCCTACCCTACTTCTGGGAAGCTACTTCCCTTCTGTTTACCTTAACATAGTACCATTCAGAATCATTGTAGGGCACCACAGAAAAACGTACAGGTCTTACGTAGCCATAGAAATTAAAAATTTAAAAAAATTTAGCAAAACCCTCAGGAGGACTACTCAGTTGTCTCCAGAAACCTAAAATAAGTCATAAATTATGGCATTACTTTGCCCTCTGTTTCTCTTCTCACAGAATAGCAGCCATGGGGTTCATGAACTTGCCAGTAATTACCGTATACCTGAAATAACAGCACGGTATCCTACAAGCAATTAAATAATTTCCAGCTTTGTACAATATGAATTCTCTCATTGTTAAATATATAGAACTAAAGCATCAACTATTTCCCCTTCACTTGAAATTTAACATTCAGAGAAACGCTATTACTTTTTCCTTAATTTTGTATTCCTATAAGGTTCAACTACATTATCTTAATCAAAAATATATATATTTTTTTGCTGGTATATGTTTATTTATAGAAGCAATTGCACCTTTAGCATGTCCCACTGAATTGCCTTTGACGTTCAAATTTTCTCTCTGCTCTGCCTCTCTGGCTGCAGCTTCAGATCCCAGAAATGACGCCCTGAACAGATGAACTGATCCCGAGCCTTTGAAGTTTTCATAACTAAATTATGTTTCTTGAAACTTATATATAGTCTATGTTACAATGCAAACACATTCCATCATCCTATTAGTTTCTAAAAGAGCGTCCAAAGGCTACAAGGTCACACTTTATGTCAGTCATTCGGAAAGTTTTTGAACTTATAAGGATCTTGCCTATGCAGTGGTGAAGGCATGTACCCCTGTGTCCAAAAGCTGATACCCTTTAGGCAAAGACACTCCAACAAAATAGCATTTAAAACTAATCTAAACATTCTCTAGGAATATAGATTCTTGTGTGAATTGTTAGCATCCGAGACAAATTTTAAAATGTGTAAATTATGCCACCCCTATTAAATAGGCCTTACTTAAATTTTATTCCCCTTTCAATTAATCTACTCCAAATACTCAAACACATTTTATCCTACTATTCTTTTCCCACCCTATTTTTCTAACAACTTGATCCTGAAATTACTTGTGGCCCCTGTCTACTGACACAGCTTCCATCTTTTTTTTTTTTTTTTTTTGAACAGGGCAAGCTACAACCATAAAGAAAATGGCCCAACTCTAATTCATGTCCTTAATGTTTCTTCTTGACAATCTGTTTCCATTTATATTTTCCCACACCAGAAATATTTGTACGCATTTTAAACCTACATCACAGTGGGTGCTACTCTCTCTGGCTGTGGAGTCCTTATATACTTGAATTCTAGTCCTGTGATGGTTTTGCCTCTTCCTGTAACTCAAGTGTATAGGGCGCTTCAAATATTTCTAAACCAAAGTGTCTGCTAATGGTTTCATGTGCCATGCAGGAACCTAGTAAGGATCGGTGTGCTCTCTTTTAAACACCATTTTGCAAAATTTAGTCTTTCTCCAAGTTTTGGATTTTCAAGCACTTGCACATGTGGCCGCAGGAATGTTCCATTCTTGGGTACAAGGTGCACTGCTCAGATGATGGGAACATAAAAAATCTGGGCGCTACTACTATACAGTACATCCAGTAACCAAACTTCATTTGTTCCCTCTAAATTGAGTGAAATAATAAAAAAGAAATGTTCCTTTCTTCAAATATACTTTTTATAATCTGTGGAGTGTAGCTATAGTATTTCTCTTTTTTTATGTTATCTCAGTCAGTTCTTTCTACTCTCTTAAGTGAAACCCATTGCACAGATGATCGATGGATTAATCAATAGTCTGGTTATTTTACTTCTTTTTTTTTTTTTTTTTTGAGACGGAGCCTCAAGCTATCCCCCTGGGTAGAGTGCCATGGCATCACAGCTCACAGCAACCTCCAACTCCTGGGCTCAAGTGAGTCTCCTGCCTCTGCCCCCCAAGTAGCTGGGACCACAGGCGCCCGCCACAACGCCCGGCCATTTTTTGGTTGCAGCCATTATTGTTGTTTGGTGGGCGGGCTAGGGATTCGA
>CAUYQV010170049.1:0-13621 GCA_963574575.1 Galagoides demidoff
TCTTCTTCTTCTTCTTGCCTCAAGCTATCACCTTGGGTAGAGTGCTGTGGTATCATAGCTCACAGCAACTTCCAACTCCTGGGCTCAAGCAAGTCTCCTGCCTCTGCCTCCCAAGTAGCTGGGACTATAGGTGCCCACCAAAATGCCTGGCTATTTTTTGGTTGCTAGCCATCATTGTTGTTTGGTGGGCCTGGGCTGGATTCAAACCCGCTAGCTCAGGTGTATATGGCTGGTGCCTTAGCCAGTTGAGCCACAGGCACCAAGCCAAAGACGGTAAGCTTTCAAAAAAATTAAGTAAGTCTAGTTTATTCTCAAGATAGATGAGAAAGTACTAATTGATTTTTTGCTTCTAGTTCACTTCTCATTTCTTACTTGACTAACTTCCTGGGAAAGGTACCAACTGTCCCTGGACTGACCTTTAAACAATACCAGGTGTGGAAAGTACTGAAACTAAAATGTATAGAACTGACAGCAAAATTCTGCTTCTGCTTGTTTGCTACCCTACCCGGATACACCTGGACAGCCTGCATGTCAACCAGGATGCAGACCAAGCCTTAAAAACCCAACCCCTTAAGCCCCTAGAAACCACATGTTGGGACACTGAGGCAGTCGCCAGTCAGCTCTTCAATAAAGGACTCTTATGTTAATTTGGGTGGTGTGATGGCATGGTCTTTGGAAATTCTTGGGTATAACACCCAATGGGACATAGTGAGACTCTGTCCCAAAAAATTAAAAGAATTATCTCAGGCAACTGACAAAGATTCTTTGCTTGGCCAAAGTTTAGTTGGGCTTCTGAATTTTCCCCTAGGCCCATCTGCTCACTTCCTTGTAAATTCCCACCTAGCAATCCCTGCTAAATCCAATCACCCTCAACATCTTATCAAATTCCTGATCCTCCACCATCCCCCAAGTGGTATCTGATCACCCTGGCCTGTCTTTAGTAAGGATATTGTTGGGTTAGGTTAGACAGAATCCCCTTTACCCCTGATGTTTCTTCCTTTTACTAACTTTTTACCCACTGAGACCCACCCTGCTCCTTCGCTATAAATTCCCACTTGGTCCTACTGCATTTGGAGATGAGCCCAGTTTCTCTCTCCCACTGCAAGGCCCCTATACTGACTCTGATATACCAGGCTAATCAGAAATACAGGAAGCCTGGACACGCAGTTAGCATCTTTAGCAGGACAACTGAGCCCTTAACTTGTGGGATCTGACACTAACTCCAGAATTGAGTTAAACTGTGGAATACTCAGATTGTGTCTGAGAATTAGCTGGTGTGGGATAAAACTTGCACATCTGGCTCGGCGCCTGTGGCTCAAGCAGCTAAGGCACCAGCCACATACATCTAAGGTGGCGGGTTCAAATCCAGCCCCAGCCCGCCAAACAACAATTGTGGCTGCAAGCAAAAAATAGCTGGGTGTTGTGGCGGGTGCCTGTGGTCCCAGCTACTCAGGAGGTTGAGGCAGGAGACTCGCTTGAGCCCAGGAGTTGGAGGTTGCTGTGAGCTGTGAAGTCACAGCACTCTACCCAGGGGGACAGCTTGAGGCTCTGTCTAAAAAAAAAAAAAAAAACAAGAAAACCTGCACATCTATGTCAGAAATGAATAGTGTAGTTTTCCTAAATATGGGGGAATAGATTATATTTAGAAGAAATGTATCCAATTATGAAATTGGTAAGTGAGCAGAACCTCCAAATTAACAAGGAAAAGAAATGGAAATAACCACTTAATAAAGCCGGCAAATAAAAGGGAAAAAGAAGTGTTTTTAAAAATTAATGTCATTTTAACTGACAAATCATAATTATATATATTTATGGGGTTTAATGTGATATTTTGATATATAGAGGGTGCCAAAAAATGCATACACATCTTAAGAGATGTGATCCACCTATCCCTTTCAAAGTTTAATTGCAGGTACCGTTACTGGCCAAGGTACCTGGACATGCTATGCACGTCCATTCTACCTGCAATTCATATATTGTTTGGATATGATCAATTTTACTTCCAACGCAATCTCTTTATATACATTTTTTGGCACTCCTGGTATGTATACAATGTGGAACAATTAAATCAAGCTAATTCATAAATTAATATATTCATCACCTCACCATTTTCTTTTTGAGACAGACTCTTACTCTGTCACCCTGGGTAGAGTGCCATGGTGTCATACCTCACGGCAATCTCAAACTCTTGGACTCAAGTGATCCTTTTGCCTCCCAAGTAGCTGGGACTATAGATGCCCGCCATAATGCCCAGGTAGTGTTTTTATTTTTAGTAGAGACCTCACTAATGCTCAGGCTGGTCTAGAACTCCTGAGCTCAAGCAATCTACCGCCTCAGCGCTGGATTCCAAGTGCTAGGATTACAGGTGTGAGCCACCATACCCAACTTCTTTTTTCTTTTCTTTCCTTTTTTTCTCTCCCGTCCTTTCTTTTTTCTTTCCCCCTTCCCCTTCCCTTTTTGAGACAGTCTCTCTGTCACCCCAGACTGGAATGTAGTGGTGTGATCACAGCTCACTGCAGTCTTAAACACGTAGGCTCTAATGATCTTCCTGCCTTAGCCTTTCCAGTAGCTGGGACTATACGTCCACCACCATGCCTGGCTAATTTTAAATGTTTATGTAGAGATAGGATCTTGCTATGTTGCCCAGCTGGTCTTAAACTGGCTTCAAGCATTCCTCCCACCTTGGCTTCTCAAATGTGCTGAGATTATAGGTATGAGCCACTGTGCCCAGCCTCTTTTAGTTATTTGGAAATATACAATAATATGTTATTATTGACTATAGTCACCCTGCTGGGGAATACACCTCAAACCTTATTCCTCCTATGAATATGAAACTCTGTACCCTTTGATTAACAATTCCCCATTCCCTCTCTCCAGACCCTACCCCAGCCTCCGGTGACCATCATTCTATTCTCTACAAGTTCAACTTTTTAAGATCCTGCAGATAGGTGAGATCATGCAGTATTTGTCTTTCTGTGCCTGGCTTATTTCACTTAGCATAATAATGTCTTCCAGTTTCATTCATATTATAACATATGATAGAATTTTCTTCTTTTTAAAAGCTGAATAGTATTCTATCATGTATATGTATCACATTTTCTTTATCCATTCATCCACCGGTGGACACAGGTTGATTACATATCTTGGCTATTGTGCTATTAGGAATAATGGTGTAATGAACAAGGGAGTGCAGACGTCCATTTGACATGTTGATGTCAATTCTTTTGGGTAGGTACCAAGAAGTGAGATGACTGGACTATATGGTAGTTCTATTTTTAGTTTTTTGATGAATCTCCACGCTGCTTTCCATATGGCTGTGCTAATTTATATTCCCACCAACAACCAACAAAGGTTTAGTTCCCTTTTCTCTGCATCTTTGCCAACACTTATTTTTTCATTTTTTCAATAAAAGAAACTTTTTAATAATAAATTAAGGTGAAATAATAAAATCAAGCACACGAAATGTTAAAACAAACTTAAACAAATTAAATTCTCCCATTAAGGCTCGGCACCAGCCACATACACTGAGGGTGGCAGGTTCAAACCCAGGCTGGGCCAGCTAAACAACTGCAACCAAAAAACAGCCAGGTGCTGTGGCAGATACCTGTACTCCCAGCTAGTCTGTCTCAAAAAAAGAAAAAAAAGAAAGAAAAATGCATAAAGAATTATAACTGGCTTGGCGCCTATAGCTCAGTTGCTAGGGCACCAACCACATACACCAGAGCTGACGGGTTCAAACCCAGCCCGGCCTGCCAAACAATGACAGCTACAACCAAAAAATAGCCAGGCATTGTGGCAGGCGCCTGTGGTCCCAGCTACTTGGGAGGTGGAGACAGGAGAATCGCTTGAGTCCAGGAGTTGGAGGTTGCTGTGAGCTGTGATGTCACAGAACTCTACCCAGGGGGACAGCTTGAGGCTCTATCTCAAAAAAAAAATTATAACTGATAGTTCCAATTCAAATTTAGGATTATATTAGTTCTTTTGAGTTTTTTTCCCCCCAAAATCATGGCTTCTAATGATATTATAGCAGTATACTTACATATTTTATTTAGTTTATGCACTCTCATATAATGTTTCAGAATATGATCCACTATTCTTTCTTTATTTTTTTTTGAGACAGTCTCATTATGTCGCCTTTGGTAGAGTGCCATGGCATTACAGCTCACAGCAACCTCAAACTGTTGGGTTTCCGTGATTCTCTTGCCTCAGTCTCCCAAGAAGCTGGGACTACAGACACCCGCCACAACACCCGGCTATTTTTTGTTGCAGTTGTCACTTGTTGTTAGCTGGCCTGGGTCAAGCTTGAACCCGCCAGCCTCTATGTATGTGGCTAGCACCCTAACCACTGAGCTATGGGTGCCAAGACATGATCCACTATTTTTAATATTATTATTTAGTGATAGCGTCTTGCTCTGTCATCCAGACTGAAATACAGTGGCATGGGTCACTGTATCCTCAAATTCCTAGGCTCAGTATTGGGCTGGCTAATTTTTCATAATTATTAATAGTAACATGATTAGTTGGCTCGGTGCCTGTAGCACAGCGGCTAGGGCACCAACCACATACACCGGAGCTGGCGGGTTTGAATCTAGCCCAGGCCAACTACAAACAAAAAATAGCCAGGCATTGTGGGGGGTGCCTGTAGTCCCAGCTACTTGGGAGGCTGAGGCAAGAGAATTGCTTAAGCCCAAGAGTTTGAAGTTGTCGTGAGCTGTGACGCCACAGCACTCTACCGAGGGTGATATAATGAGACTCTGTAAATAAATAAATAAAGTGGTAACATGATTACTGAAAATAGTTTACAATCTCCTTGCTATTCTTTTTGTTCATAATTTATATACAAAAATAAGGATATTCAATTAAATTATTGTATTTAAAATTTAACACCACTTGAAATTATTCTTGTGTGGTTAATCTATGAACTAGAAACACAATTTGGTGTTTTTTTTATCTTTAACTTTAGATGTTCTTTTTTCACATTAAAAATTTTAGTTTTGTTTTGTAGTTATGTAAAACATTGACTTGGTACCAAAATAAAGTCTTCAGAATTCAGAGACGTCTACCTCTCTTATACCTGTCCCTTCTGGTCTGTTTAGTCTGTCTCCTCCTCCTCACTAAGGTAAGGGTTGGTTTCCCAGGGTTTTATTCTTTTATTAAAAATACAAGCAAATATATATGTAAGTTCATATAGTCCCTTTTTCTAAGATAAGAAGGTACTATACCATATACATTGTTTTGCATCTTGTTTTTTCCATTTAACATATTCTGGAGATCACATCAGTTTACATTACCTTATATAGCTACACAGTCACGTAGATGTATCAAAGTTTATTTGACAAGTTCCCTCTTGACAGACATTAGGGTTATGGTAGAGAGGTCTAAGATAGAAATGTTTGAAGGCCCTGAGACTGGAGGTGAACCATGGTGGGGAACCAGGCATGGGTCAGTCTATGCACAGACTTGTGGGCCCCGTAAGGTTTTTAACATTGCTCTACCAGGAATGGAAGGCTACCAAAGTGGATTAGGTAGGTCTCTAACATGATTAAATTTCCATTTTGAAGAGATCACTTTGACTACAGCATAGATTATGGATTAGAAAAGAATGGGCGCAAGGAGATAAGTTAGAGAGCCATTGCAATAGCACGGGTAAAAGATGACAGTGGCGTGCATTAGGAGAGATGGTAGTGAAATGGAGAGAAAGGGAAGGGCAAAAAAACATGTAGAAAATAAAACTGACTACTTGGTGGTCTGTTGGCTATGAAGATGTGAGAGAGAACGGGTATCAGGGGTTGACTTCTAGGTTTCTGGATTCTGCACCTGGATGGATGATAACTGCTATTTTTAGAAACAGGAAGTTCTGGGAAAGGAGCTGAGTGCGTGATGAGTATGTGTTAAATTCAAATGTGTTAAAGTAGAGGCACCTTTGAGATCTCTGGGTGGAGATATCAAATAGTCAGTTTGACATATGTTTCTGGAGCTCAGAGGACGTGTTAGGGCCAGGGCTCTGTGTTTAGGTGTTAATTCAGCCTAGTCCTTTGATCTTCAGAACTGGCCTGAAACCCAGGCCAACTCTGAAGAGCAAACAAAACACTAGCCTGAATTTGAGGGAAGAATGGATCTAGTTTCTTCCCCAAAATCCATCGTCCTACAGGCCTAGGATGTGGTCCTAGGAAAAAATAACATTTCCCCTAAAATATATCACAATATGTTTGCTCTGTACTTTTTACATATAATCTACAAGGAACTTTACCCACTGCAAAGTATTTCATAGATAACAAAGTACTCGTATTTCTATGGTCTCAGTTAATTCTCTTGGCAGTATCATGGGATAGTCTGGCCCCTGTTCTCTCTAGCCTGTCCCCTGGCCCAACTCAGTTCAGTTCCAGGCCTCCCCATACTCTTATATCCTTAGCCTTATCCCCCATAGTTCCCATAGAGCTAGTGTCTCCCATCAGCCACACCATGTTTGAGTTAGGGCATCTCCAGGATAATTTTGCCCACATTCTGGTTGGCCTCCATGCGCAAGTGGGCCTTCTGAACATCAGCCATGGTGAAGACTTTATCCACGACGGGCTGCAGCTGCACATCCCTCCCAGGGGAGAAGTAGGGTATGACTTGTTCCGTGAAATTCTTCACCAATGTTTCTTTATACTGAAGCAAAAAAGAAAAGAAAACAAAAACAAAAACAGCCTATTAACAGGGTGTGGGTGAGGTTCTGTTGGCCTCATACAACTCTGAGGGGAAAATCAGACCATGCCTGGTTGGCCCTAGCATTAGCCTTGGTCCAAAGATGTTAGACCATTATGAAAGAGGAAAGGTCATCAATTCGTCTAAACCCCCTTGGGCACTGGGACCCCTAGAGCACCAAAGGACCCCACCTCTAAGAGTATGTATGGTCATCCCAGTGTGAATCTAGGACCCAGCAGAGGGAAGCAGTATGTCAGTTTAATGAGAAAGCAGACATATGGACTGAGTCTTCTGAGCAGGGAGGGTCAGGATAACCCTGAGATTCCCATCCAGAGGAAGGAAAACTGATAATGTCAGGAAAGGTTAATTAGCAGAAATCATTCAGGGGTGTGGTCTTGGGGCCACATGTGGCCTTCTGGATCCTTAAGAGCAGCCTTTTGACTGAATTCAAATTTTACAGAAAATCTGTCTAATTAAAGGATTCATTCCGTGAAATTTGGATTCTGTTGGAGGGCTGCAGTTGGGGGTCTGGTGGGCCATGTGTGGCCTTGAGGCCTCACGTTCCCCACTCCTGTAAGCTGTTCAGCTCTGTCACTTACCTTCTTGTCCCTGGACCTCAGCAGACTGGCCCGCAGATTTCCTCGCTTACACAATAACTTGGAAAGCAGTGGGCCATTGACTTCTGCTCCCCCCATGAGGCCATACAGAACCCATCGGCCGTCTGCAGCCAAACAGTGGAGGTTCTTCTCCCAGTAAGAGCCACCAATGCAGTCCAGGATCACGTTGATACCCACACCTGGAGGAGTAGGTAGAAATGGCTTAGTAAATATGGGAAGGCAGATGCCCAAACCCTTCCCCTCTGGATCTAGTTTTTCACATTCTCCTGAGGGACAGAAAACAAAAGTAGGGAAAAGGCACTCCCTGGAAGGCAGGATAGACTTAGTTCTCTCAGGGAGTCAGGAGAAGTGCTAAGGTGTTCAACTTTCAGAAGACCTCCAGCTAAGGAGATATGTCTCATGGTGGTTGTAAACATAGTCTGATCAGGCCTTTTTCTCCTCTGAGTAGTTTTTTTCCTTTTGATAATTAATGTTATATAATCCCTTGGGCACTGGAATCCCTGGAACATCAAAGGACTCTCCACTCCCAAATCTTATAAGTATGGAAATCCCAATTTTGATCATTCTATTTCTTTTTTGTGCTGAGGCAGCCAGAAAGCTCAGAATCATACATAATACTGGATCACAGTTATTGTATTAACTCTTATGGTTAGCTTCCTTCCTTCCTTCCTTCCTTCCTTCCTGTCTCTCTCTCTCCCCCTCCCTCCCTCCTTCTCTTTTGACAGAGTCTCATTCTGTTGCCCAGGCTAGAGGGCCTGGCATCAGCCTATCTCACAATGACTTCAAACTCCTAGGTTCAAGCAATCCTCCTGCCTCAGCCTCCCGAGTAGCTGGGACTATAGGTGCCCACCATGATGCCCAGCTAATTTTCTTTTTAGTAGAACTGGGGTCTCTCTCTTGTTCAGGTTGGTCTCAAGACCCCAAGTGATCCTCCCACTTTGGCCTCCCAGAATGCTAGGATTACAGGCATAAGCCACTGAGCCTGGCCCATATTCTCTATTTCTAATTAATTTTTCTTCTATCCTGAGTGGTTAGAACATCTTCAGGCTTTGTGAGAAGTACAGTAGAGAGAGAGGAGATTGGGAAAGAGAAAGAAGAGAGAGTTGGGAGAGAAGAAGGAAGATGTGGTAGGTTTCCTCTAAGATGGTCCCCTAATGACCTCCAGCTTCTGGTATTTACAACTTTGGGAGACACCTTGAGCTGGAGAAAACAGATTAAATTTCCTCCAGATTCCTGACTCACAGAAACTCTGAGATAATAAATATTTGTTGTTTTAAGCCACTACATTTTGGGGTAATTTATTATGCAGCAATGGATGACTAATACAGCAGAGCAAAGAAGAAGAAAAAGTTATGAGGGGGAAGTCAGATGAGGGAGGAAGGGTTGAGCCAGACAGTAGGATCAGTGTGGCCTCTCCTCCAAACACACATGCCCCACCCCACCCAAACACCACATACACACCTTTCGTGGCCTTCAGAGCCTCCTCAGAGAAGTCCTCCTTCTTGTAATCAAACCCAGCTGCAGCACCCAGACTCTGGGCCATTTGGATGTTCTCCTTGGAGCTTGTGGTCACCAGGGGGATGGCTTTGAACAGCCTCGTCAGCTGGATGGCTGCCGTGCCCACACCGCCCGTACCAGCGTGGATGAGTACTGTCTCCCCTTCACGGACTTCTCCTGTGGCAATGACCCCAGTTAGAATAGCCTGAGCCAGCGATGGAGTGGGTGTGGGCGGCACAAGGTTGACTTAGGAAACCTAAATCATCTATGCACTGAGGGTGTGATGAGAGACAGACAAGCCAGAGGATCCGCAGGGTCTGGGTCACTGAGTATGGGGAGGTGAAGGGCTTTAGAGGAGGGGGGCCTTGCCCAGAGCTGGGCTTGGGCCAGATTAATACAGTGGATGAACAAAGGGGTTGAGTGTTAGCGCTGTCCTGAAAGGTCCTCCTGGGTCAAGGGTCAGAACTGTCTAGGGGAGCTCCTGGGACAGAGACGTCTCCAGGCTACATGTCTGGGCAGCTCTGGTCACTTTTTATGTAAGAATTGGACCAAGAATGTTTCCTCGACTGCCTGTTAGGGACATGAGCAGAAGTGCTGAAGAATCATTTCCTTCCCTCTGGGCATAGGGACAAGAAGCCAGAGCTGCTCTGAGAACCCTGGTTCTGCCTAACACTGGTCATAAAAACTGTCCAGAGCTGTCTCTGTGGGGGACAGGTGTGGGTCAGCAGTGAGTTTAGAGGCCAGGGTGTGTCAGGTGTTGAGGGAGGACTCAGAGGTGAGGGTTAGGGTGATCAGATGCCTGGGTTGGGGTGAGCAGCTAGCCTCAAGTGTGACAGGGCAGGGCTGGTGGGGGGCCTCCTCACCCACACAGTGCAGCAGCTGGAAGGCAGTGAGCCAGGCCTCCGGGATGGCTGCAGCCTGGGGCAGAGATAGTCCCTCTGGAACAGGCATGAGTAGCCCTTCCGGGACGGTGACGTACTGAGCCTGGCCCCCACCAGGCAGCAGAGCCATGGCTGGGTCTCCGATCTTCCAGTGCCCCTGACAACCAGGCCCCAGCTCTGCCACGTGTCCAGATGCTTCCAGTCCCAAAATGCTGCTGGCTCCTGGGGGCGGGGCATACTGGCCTTGTCGCTGCAGAGAGAGGGGTACACAAACAGTAAGAGGAGTCCTCCTTGTTGTTGGAGGGGGAAGGTGGATGTTTGCTTGGATTCTACTTTTCATTTTCTAGGAGGGGAGAAAAATCATAGTTTCCACATAATAGTCATTCTAGAAGCAGCTACTCCATGGAACCTTTCTAGAGATGGTCACTTAAAATAGACCATCCAGGGTCTATTTTAGACCTGGTTTATAATAGACCACTCTCTCAGTCTTGGGGCAGTGCTGTGGGGAGGCAGGAGGTGGTCAGGGTGAGTAGGTGAGTGCAGACTGCTGAGGTCTAAGATCCTGGGAGTTCCTGCCATCTGAGCCCTGTTTCTCCTGCTGTGAACTGAGTTTCCACAGAAAGTGAGCTATCATGGGACTTTTCTAGCTAGAAGCTGGATCTGCCGCAGGGGATGTCATGCAGTTGGCTCCCTGATTCTCTCCTGCCTGGATGAAGGTTGCTGGCCTGGCTGTGGGACACAAGAATTCAGACCACAGGTTGGGAGGGACTGAACTCTCAGTGTTTGACTCAACCTGGGACTTGAATCAGGATGGGGCCCTAAGGGACTTGTGACCCTCTGTGCTCACATTGGCTTGAGGTCACCTGTTCCTGCGCATAGATGAATCCCCTCCTTCCTGAAAGCCAGCCGTCTGGACTTTGGAGACAAATAGCTCTGTCATTTAGTCCACAAATACTTAGGGCATGCTTGCTGTGTGTCAGTCCCTGTACTAGGAAAAGCAGACCACCGCTGTCCTGGTGGAACTTACAGTCTAGTAGGGGAAAACAGGCTTTCAAGGAGTGGACACACATGCACATGGAGCCAGATCTGTGGCCACTCACAACCATCTACTCAGAGAAGGAGGCAGGCCTACAAAGAATGGCTGCAGAGTATCCTGGGGAGAGAGAAAAGCGAGGTAAAGCTGTGAGGTAGGGCGGAGTGTGGAGCATGGCTGGACTTAGTGAGCAAGGGAGAGGAGGTGTCTGGCCAAACTCGCACCCGGGGCGCTATAGGGGTGGGCAATCCCCTGTTATCCCTCTGGCCGTCATGTGCATAACGGGCTGCAGGGGGCGCTGCCAGCGCCAGGGAAGAGCACCGCTTGGCCTAGGACACCGGATTAGTCTAGTCGGAAATGGGTTATGCATGTGGAATGGAAGGTGCGCTGCTGGAAAGATGCTGAAGCCCAGGGAGAAAGTAGGTCAGCCTAGGTTACTGGCGCGGGCACTCTCTCATCACTGTACTTTTTTTTTTTTTTTTTTTTTTTTAGACAGAGTCTCTGTCTCATAGTGCTGTGGCATCACAGTTCACAGCAACCTCAAACTCTTGGGCTTGAGCCATTCTCTTGCCTCAGCCTCCCAAGTAGCTGGGACTACAGGCGCCTGCCACAACGCTTAGGTATATTTTGGTTGTAGTTGTCATTGTTGTTTGGCAGGCTGGGGCTGGATCCGAACTTGCCATCTCCCGGGTATGTGGCTGGTGCCCTAGCCGCTGAGCTACAGGCGCCAAGCCTCATCACTGTGCTTGTGAAGGTAAACAAAAGAAGCCACTGAGTGCCGTGCTGGGCACAGAGTGGGCACAAACAGACCACAGCTTCTTTCCTGGATGATGTACATGCCCATGCGGGGATCTGGGGGGCGTCCCGGGCCGGCTCAGTAAGGACCCGCTGGAGGGTGCTGTCTCAACGCCCAAGGTCCCAACCACACACCCAGCCACTCCTGTCCAACTCCACCCAGCACCCTGCACACCTGGCTGGAGCTTAGTTCCCCCATCCAAGCAGTTCTGCCAGGGATTGGCGCTGGTCCCCCTACCCACCCCACAGTGACTGGGTACCTGGAGTAAGTCTGCCCGGTTCAGGGCGCTGGCTGCCACCTTCAGGAGGACTTCACCCTCCCCTGGACTCGGCTTGGCCACCTCCTTCACGTAGAGGTTTTCGGGTCCTCCTGGCTTGTCAAAGTGCACGGCTAACATTTTATCTGAGCACACACAGGAGGGGAGAGATGGAAAAAGGCAAGGACAGGACAGATTTGAAGGGAACCCCCTTTCCCAAATCAAGATCACAGCACACAGCCAAGTTCTCAGGTGGACTATCTCCATGCTGTCCCTCACCACCGCCTCTGCCTGCCTGGCTTCCCCAGAAAGTTCCCAGCTGTCACTCCTTCCCCAATCCTCTCCCTCTCTGAAAAGGGACTGGTGTAGTCTGCTTTGGAATTAAAGAAATCGAGATTCCAGTCTGAGGTGAGAATGGGACTAAATTATTACACAGTGCACCATCCAGGGCCTGGCTCAGGGCAGGGCCCCACAGATCATCCTTTCCCCAGGATTTAGCCACCTTCCTGGGGCTGGTGGTTCTGGGAGAGCAGGGACACCAAGGCTAGGAGAAAGGGAGCCGTACCTGGGGCCATCCTGCCTCGAGTCTCTCTCCCAGGCTGGGATGTCGGGGCCTGCCCTCCTCAGCTTGTCCAGGCCGGCTCAGGGAGGGACTATTTATGTTCTGCGAGGGAAGGATGGGCACATTGCCTGTGACAAGGGTGTGCCCTGTTGGTTCATTTGAGAAATCTAATCATCAAAGAGGCCTAATAAGGTTGCACAAATTTGGTTCTTGAGGGAAACAACCTGCCCTCCACACCACAAAGGCTGAGATGACGAGTTTCTCTCCTGTGCAGAGGTAGCTCTGGATGCTGCCTTTGTCCTAGGCAGGAGGGTGGAAGGGCCACTTGTGCCTTCTGGGCAGGTAACTCATGTTTTGAGAAAGGGCAGACAATTGTGTGTCCAGCTCTGTGCCAGCCCTGTGGTGGGCAGAGAAAGGGCAATACAGCCTAAGGGGGAGGGTGAGATGGTGAAGGGACAGGGAGTCCAGGGACACAGGAATGGCCCTAAAGGATATGGGAGAGGGAATAAAGTGCACGATGGTCACAACTCCTACCCTCTCCATCCCACCCCCCCACCCCCCCACCCCCCCACCCCCCACCCCCGCAAAGAGGCAGGGGAATTGGGAACAGATTCACAGAGGTAAATGTTTGTGTAGGATCACAGGGCTGTCCCACAGCAGAGCAGCCGCTGGAACCTGGGTCTTCTGGGTCCATGGAGAGAGGCTGTCTTATCCCCCCCTCCCACCTGAAGACTTCATTGAAGGAGGAAGGAATGGGAGGGGAGAGAAAGGAGACCTGGAAGTAGTCGGTCTCAGCCGGTGGACAAAGGAGGGGTTACCCTGTCTGCTAGCAGATGTCTCTGTCTCTGAGCACACTGATCCCCCAAAAGGGTCAAAAGGGCCAGTACTAGGCCTGCTGGAAACCCTACAGAACAGGCTGCTTTTCCTGAAACAAAACATGCCTGTTCCAGTCCTTCTGTCAAATCCAAATTTTAGGTTTGGGTGGTAATTTTCAGATGACTGGGTGCAGTGCCTGTATTCTGCAATCCCTCACATTTCTGGACTCTAAACAATCTCCCCAAAGGGTCACATTTCAGCTAGGGTGACCAGACGTCCTGCTTTTCAACAATTTGTACCACGTCCCGCGGCGTTTTAAAAAAGTCCCAATTTTTGGAAAGAATGCATGAACGGGCGGGAGAACAAGAAGGGAATATACGGTTTTCCGCTGCTATGGGGCTATTTCGCCAGAATATGAGTTTTATATTATTTTTGTTAATTTTATAATGTTAAACTGTAATAATAACAAATAATTG
>CAUYQV010170064.1:0-10291 GCA_963574575.1 Galagoides demidoff
AATGTCTTAACACAACAATTATGAGAAAGACATGATGGCTATGTTAGCCAGTCGGATGAGAGTTTTCCAAACTGCATATGGAAGCAACACACTGTATCCTATGATAGAATTAATGTACACAATTATGATCTAATAAAAAAATGGAAATAGTGTAACCTAAACATTTGTATCTTCATATCAATCTGAAATAAAAAACAAATAAAAGAAATAGTATAGGACCTACTTTTGTACCTTGCAATAAGCAGCATTTAGAAGCTATTCTAGGGGTTAGAGGAGTCGGACTTAACACCCACAAAAATCCTCCCACCAGCTCATCTGGTGGTGAGGGTTATCCACGATGTTTGTTACCAATTAATAAAGAGAAACAGATTTAAATAAATCCCACATGCAATTATGAGAAAGGCCTTAAAAGGAAAACATATTTCTAAGATAAAGGAAATGCAGAAAGCCCTTGTGAAGACTGGTGGTAGGTGGGTGGGCTCAAGAATGCAGAGGCCTGGGCAGTGCCTGTGGCTCAAAGGAGTAGGGCACCGGCCCCCTATGCCGGAGGTGGTGGGTTCAAACCCAGCTCCAGCCAAAAACTGCAAAAAAAAAAAAAAAGCAAAGAAGGCATTTGTGCTTAGAACAACACAGTCGAGATGTCACCCTGCCAGACCAGCAGCAGCCAGTCTGTCCCTTCAGCTCCCAGGAGCTCATCTGGTGACCTCAATATGGGCCTGTTAAGGCTTCCCTGACAAGGGGAAGGTCAAGAATATTCTTAAGGCAATAGATCCTGATGAGGAGCGAGCATGTCAGAAACTGCCGTGAGGTCTGACATACCTCACATTCTCAAAGCGTGGGTTTGTATCCTGCTACCATCACTGACAAGCGATGAGAGTTTGTGCAGTTCTCACAATCTGTGTGGAAGTGAAGTTTTCCAAACCTTGGTTTCCCCATCTTGTAAAACAAACAAAAGAAAGTGGTGACGGTTGCTTCTTTGCAGACATGGTTTTGTCATTCACAGAGGAACCTCTTCCTGCATCTTCATTTTGCACTGTCCACTCTGAAGAGGCGCCAGGCAGGTATTCCCCAGGAGTCGAAGCAGACTACTTCCCAGCTAAGGGTGGCGGAGGAGACACAGGCGAGTGTGCAGGGTGCTTCTACCAGCTTGGACACACCCTTTCCTCCCTTTCACCTGCCTTGCACTGTGCCATGATGCCCGAATCCAAAGCAATCACATTATACCCACTGGGCACCTGCATGAGCACAGTTGCTTAACATGGTAAAAGGGGTTTAGAACATTTGGGGTTTAGCATGGCTTGTTGAGCACCCACATCCGTATCAGAAAATGCCGTTCTTAGACTGCCTGTTTGGGGTGAAAAATGAATCCTTATTTTTCTAAGTCAGTAGGAAGTAAATGTTTGAGTTCTTGCAGTTGAAAGCATTCCTAGTCACCAAGTTATTTTAAAACTGCATTTGATTAATAAGCGTTATAAAAAATATGATTTCTTGTTATTATACTTGAAGATACATATCATACTAGGGCATATAAATTTTATTTAATTTGTATTGAATGAAATTAGATGGCATTTATTCATACATCAGATGAATTGTTCTTACTGAAAAAAAATTGAATCATATCTGCACACAGCACAGCTGAAAAGAATCCGAAAGAGAATTTCTCTCATAGCTTGAAAGCCACAGGAAACACACTAGTAAAATGATACATTTATTATTTATTCTCATCTGAAGTGTATAATAAATTAGTCCTGTTGGACCATGGAATGGAAAAAAGATATTTTAAAATGTCTTTGTATCTTTCCTCAGGGATCTCACCCTGGTAAAAATGAACACCAGTCTTAGGAGAAGAAAATACTCCGGGAGCACTCCCTGGACTCGCGCCAACAGCTGCCTCTGAACGCACTGGCACGGGAGGCTGCCCGGGTGATGGGGGTGCACAGGACGCTGCCCGGGTGATGGGGGTTGACTGTCCAGATGGACTCCACAGACATAGAGGCCGGCTCAGCCACCCTCCCCCTCCATTGTCTACTGTTCCCCTCAGCACCACCTGCATTCCAGCCCCATGGTCTCTGAACAGGTAGGTCAACCGTTCACTCATTTTCTCTACTGAGAGCCCCTCCCACACTGAGTCTGCCAGGTTAAGCCCTCTTATCCTTCAAGGTCCTGCCTGCATCCTTGCTTGTCACTGATGCTCTCACCAGCAGAATGTATGGACCCCCCTGTGACTGCCCTGTGTCTCCCCTGTGATAGTATCTGTATCAGAGGCACCAGCTGCCATGGGCAATTTCTGTCCAATTATATAGCTCTTTCCCTCATCTGACTGTGAACTCAGACCTTAACCCCTTTGGCATCCTAGAATTTAGGATGGATCATGGGTGGAGCTGTGGTTGACTGGAATTGATTTTCAAGTGGGTAGATTCAAGTTTGTCGAAGCGCTAAAGAATTGAAGCCTATACCAAAAGCTCAAAGGGAATATTTGGAAGACTGGGGGCAAAGGTGGTCATATATTTTTCTTTAAAAAATTATGTTTAAAATATACTTGTGTTATTATTAGTTATTTACACTTCATTGAATAAAGAACATTTTGTCTGTAGTCTATTGATGGAGGAAAAAGATATGATTCAGCTGACCAATAATTTCCAGTATTTGCACATCAGATCTCCTGAGAAGAGATTCAGGAACTATCTTCCATATTTAGAAACAGCTCAAAGATCCAACTGGTCTTTGATGCCCAGTGGCCTCCAGGATAAATAAAAACTTTTGATTCCCCCAAGGATTGCCGGTTTCCATTTTTATCCCTAGTGTTTGACTCAATACCACATGAAAATGGAAAACCATGCCAACTTTCCTAATTGAAGCTGCGTCTGATTATGAAGCACTTAAAACACAAAAATGGATTGCACATGGCTTGTTCCTGGCCCCAAGCTTCCTGCTGCCAGTTGGTGGTGGAGTGAGAAGAGTCCATTGCGGTACTCCGAATGGTAAGAGTATTGATTTTGAACCAACAAATATTCACCATTTTCAGTTTAAGAGAATTTTCCTGACCATCATTTCACTTTAACTTTGTAAGGAAACACTACGAGAAATTCCACAGTATATTAAAGAATTTCAGTTTATATACATATTGGGTCTATGCAACAGGATGAAGAAGACATTCACAGATTGTTTTTCTTTTTTCTTTTTACTGGCAGTTGGCTCCAGCCTGAAACTTTCTTAATTATAACTACAGGACTAATGAAGTCCTATTTCACATAGTTGTCAAGTACAGAATCCTAACACCCAAAAGAACAAGGCTGGCAAAGCTGGGTCAGATTACACCCGTACTTCCTGCTGATACCCAGACCATGCTGCACTGGGAGGGGAATAGGGAGCTATTATCTTTATTACTAATGAACAACTGGAAATTTGGCACTCAAAGCACAGTGGTTACGGCACCAGCCACATGCATTGAGGCTGGTGGGTTTGTACCCAGCCCAGGCTGGCTAAACAACAATGACAACTGCAAAAAAAAAAAAAAAAAATTTCTGGCTTTGTGGCAGGTGCCTGTAGTCCCAGCTACTTGGGAGGCTGAGGCAAGAGAATCACTTGGGCCCAGCAGTCTGAGGTTGCTATGAGCTATGACCCAAGAGAATTGCTTAATCCCAAGGTTTGAGGTTGCTGTGAGCTGTGACACCACCACATTCTACCTAGGATAACATAGTGAGACTCTGTCTCAAAAAAAGAGAAAGAAAGAAAGGGAAGGGAAGGGGAAAGAAAAGAAAAGAAAAGAAAAGAAAAGAAAAGAAAAGAAAAGAAAAGAAAAGAAAAGTAAAAGAGAGAAAAGAAAAGAAAAGGAGAGAAAAGAAAATTACAGTTTAGGGTGGTGCCTGTGGCTCAAGGAGTTAGGGCACCCAAGGAGTAGGGCCCATATATTGGGGGTGGTGGATTCAAGCCTGGTCCCGGCCAAAACTGCAAAAAAAAAAAGAAAGAAAGAAAGAAAATTACAGTTCAAGGAATTGACTCTAATATGGTTGATGAAGACAGAATAAATATCACCATTAGAACTCCAAATTGCTTAGTTCACTTTAAATAGCTGTAGGAGGCCATGCTGGCTACCCACGTCCAGTGTGCTGACACCATGAAAGTTCTCACAGCAACACGTCTGCTGCCCGAGCATCCAGAGGCCTGAACCAGCCTCTCCTGGGTCTCAGGCTGCAGGGCGCAGGGACAAAATCAGCACCGCATTATAAGAACAAATCCTTGGGCTCATCTAGATGGTTTACAAATCTCAGCTTTGCTACTTACCAACTGGAATTTTATATCATTATTTTACGATGTAACGTAGTAGTAAATACACCAGATTGCATGTTCTCAAACAGCAAATGATGTTCATGATATCATTTCTATTTGCCACCCAAGATCCTCAATGTCATCTGTCATTTGGAGGATCCAGTTTCTTACCAGGTCTGTGACATTGCCCAGGAGGACACCAAGGACACCAAGAATGTTTTGCGAGCTTGTTTTATCACAGTCTTTGTTGATGGTGTTCATATTTTGATTCCAATCTGGTTTTCAGCACCTGCTCCTGTTTCTTCATTACCATACACGGGATCTGGTCTAGAGACAGGTTTTACGTGCTTACATGCGAGCCCACGAGGGTCACAGCATGCTACTACCCTACCGTCAGATGTCAAAGCAAGGGCCGCTTTCACCTCTGGAAGAGAAGAATAAGCGGGTTTGTAACAAACACAATGCAAAGCTGCACAATCAGTTATCCCTTCTTTTGACTGACATTTCAGGTTTCTCACCTTTCCCATTATTGCAAACCCTTTTGGACTGGAAAGACATGTTCCAAGCTAGTGCTCCCTGCTGTGACCGTTTCCTGCTGCTGCTCTCTGGTCTATCAATGTGCTTATCACATGGCAGGAAAAAGAAGTTTTGAACAGAAATCACTTTTTTAAGCTGTTTCTAGACACACAAATTTTCACCCTTTGGTAGCCCCTCCCCCATGAGCCTGCCACCTGTCTCTGGAATGTTCTACCTCTTAATTTCAGATCATACACGTGTAAAAAAGAAGAAAAATGTCTATTGCTGACATTTTTACGAACAAGAATCCAATGAGAAAAGCTACATAAAAGCAAACGGCAGCTTCTGAGAAGCCACATAAAAGCCACTTCCACTTCTGCTTCTGCAGACACAGGCAGCACCACAAAGCGATGTTTGAAATCCGCTCCAGGGATAACAGCCCATAGTCAGTTTTCCAGCCAATAATCTATTTGAACTTGATCTACCATCCAGCGGGGCCAGGGCATGAGAGTAAATGACAAATGCACCTGAAGTTTCAGGAACTGGATTTCCCGGCATCTTTCAGTACTTTCCTGTCACCTAAAGAAACCATAGATGAGGGCAGCGCCTGGGGCTCAAGGAGTGGGACGCAGGCCCCATATACCGGAGGTGGCAGGTTCAGGCCTGGCCCCAGCCAAAAACTGCACACACACAAAAAAAAGAAACCGTAAATGACTCAGCATCTCTGTGATAATAAGTCTTATATAGTGCTGTCCTAATTTCCACTGTTCTGAGAACTGTCACCTGTATCAACTCATTTAATCTAACGATCATTAACACAAGGTAGTTAATATGTAAGATAATGTTCTCTGTGCTTGTGTGTATAAATTTTCACAAAACCTGAAAAGGTAGATGATTTTATTAACACATGTGGATACTGAGGCAGAGAGGTCAATAACCCACGTGAAGTCACACAGCTGGTTACCGTGGGGCGAGTGGGAGCTGCAGCTTCTGCTCCAGAGCCAGGTGTTGACCCCACCTTGAGCAGCCTCTAGGATTCTGCTATTGCTGGGTTGTTGTGTGTTGTGCAATCCCAGGATTGTAATAATGTCCTATAAAGAGCTTCCTGGATATCTTCCAAGATCAGGGGTCGCTGTGAGGCTGAATTTTGTAAGGCAAGGTAACAGCCCTCTGAGGGGAAGGCCCCCACTTATTGCTCTGGTCCTGTTTTTTAGCCATCCAAGTTGGGTGCGTGGGTTTATTTGAAGAGGAACACTTACATAAGAACACTTCCTGTATAACAACACCTATATAAGAACACATTCCATAGGAATTTAAAATTTAACATTATTTCTAAAACAATTCTCACTCTGAGTGACACCATTTTATAATTTAATACAGTAGAACCTCCATAGCTGACCAGCTCCCTATACTGACCATCTCCTTAAGTTGCTAATTTTCACAGACTGGACATGGGCCACACGTACTAAAACCTTGTTCTATACATTAGCTTCCTCTGTATGTTGACCAGTTTGTTAGAATCCTTGGGGTGGTCACCTTACAGGCATGCTACGGTATATTCTGGGGATTGTTAGGCAGATGTTGTGGGGACTGAACATAAGTGGAAAGAAGAGCTCATTTCGAGTACATCATAGGAATGCCTGGTGGCATCAGGTTAGGGAGCAGGAGACCCTGGGTCCCACCTCTGAGTGTCACTGGCCATGTGGTCTGAGACAGGTCACATTGCACAGGGGGGGCTCTGCATAGTCATCAGTGAGCGAGAGTGCCCGTGAGGTCAGCACAACACTAGCCCAAGGTCAGTGCATGCCGTGTCCTGCAGAGCTGGCTCTGTTACCATGATTATCATCAAAGCTATAACTGATATGTGAAAAAATACTTAGCATGTTGAAAAGTTTTTCTAAACCTTTCTAAATGAAATCAAATTTGGGCTAAGTAGGGATTTCCAATCTTGAATCTGCCTCTTTGCAGCCCCTTCATTGAGCCCAGCATCCCATAAATGTGGCCTGGAGAGCATCTGACACACGGCCAGCTGTGGGCATCACATGGCTCTAGCACAAGAATGCCCCAGACAGCTGAGCTTTCCGCAAAGTCGTCACTGTGCTCTGCAGTTGTGCTCTGTCCTAGTGCCCTACTTTTGAGCACATGCATGACACCCTGAGGCTACAAAGATTTGTGAACATACAAGACCCCTAGAAGAAGGTGGCCCTTTGTGCCACCATCAGTGGAAGGACCAGTCCTCATACCCTGGATTCCCAGGGTGGTGACTGCATTGTTACCAGCAGCTCCTTGAGCTCCGATGGCCAAGCCAGCTCCTCTTGGCCGGGCTGATGGAAAATACATTTATATTTGGCAAATGCCAGTATAACTGGGCTTTTTAAAATTCCAGAAGACTTTAATTGCAGAAAATTACTTAAGTTTAAATCCTTTATTGTCTTTTTTTGCTCTTGAAGCTGAGCTATGAAATGAGACCAAAACTAGAGTTTAATAGAAATTAATTCCCACTAGAATTTACAGCACATCTTTAAACTGCCTTAAATCTTCTGCTCATGAAACTTAGCCCGGGTCCACAGACTGTTTCTAATTTATACTTTTTACTCAGCTCAAGAGATGGGAGAAGAAGTAATCAGAAAATATTGTCGGCAGAACTGTCCCAGTATCTGATTAACCTGTACAGCTATCAGGCTCTATTCATCTTTTGGGAGAGGAGAAATTTCTCTCTGAAAGGAAGGCATTAGGATTCCCAAGGAGCTTAGTGGAGAGCAGGTAGCTACCTGGCTGCCCAGGGTGCAGGACCTCAGGCTGTAATGCACACACCAGCACCCCTGTGTTGAAATAAAATTTCACTTAAGGTTGACCTTATGATATTTTAGCTGTAAAATCTCTTCCTTTGTCATCCCTTAATTCTCAATCTGTGTGCCTCTGTGTCTATGGAGAGTGGCTGCAGGGGGAGCCACAGCCTTCCTACACACGGGGCACCTTTGCTGGCCCCTCATGTCTCGTGTATGAAATGACACAGTGCCTGCCTTCAGCAAGCAGAGAAAACCTGAACATAGCCAGGCACCACGCAACAAAACTGGCTTTACAACAGACACAGAGGCAAAGGCTGGGGTGAGGGTGAGGGGGCAGAAGAGGGAGGCTGAAAATCCTTGGGGGAACCTGGGAAGGATCAGCAGAGGAGGCAGAAGTGGACACATGGGGCCCTCCCCAAAGGCTCAGGCCCCTCAGAGATGATAGCAAAGCTAAGTGGGCACTGCTGCGGTGTTGCTTCAAGGCCATGGACTGTGGGGCTGCAGTGTCTAGGGTAGTATGTTCTAAAACATAGTGTATTCACAGAACATCTGATGCAGAGAGAGGGGAGCAGATCAGGAGATGATGTCTTTGAAAAGGTAGTTTGTTACTCATAGACCCAGGGGCAGGGGCACACCACAAGGCAGGTGGGGAGCCAGGAAAGCCCAAGTCTGTCCCGAGACAGAGAAGGGAGGGAATCAAGAGTGCAAGCCCTCACTGTCACTCTGCCGAAGGAGCAGGCCGGGCTGGTGGGGAGGCTGAGGACTGGCTGGTGTGGATAATGTCACAGCCCAGTGGCACGGCAGCCCCTCCTAGTTGTCTGGAACCTGGTCCTGGAGTGGTCAGGGCAGGTGGATAGATGTTCTGAGTGTGAGAGTCCCATAGAAGAGCTATTTGTGGGGCAGGACACAGAGATGCAGCAGAGGGAAGACCATGTGCAGAGGCATGGTGAGAAGAGGCCATCTACGAGACAGGAGAGAGAGGCCTTAATATTGGACCCCAGACTTCAGGGCCCAAACTGTGGGAGAATGAATTTGTGTTGTTTGAGCCATCCAGTTTCTGGGTCCTTATCACAGCAGGCCTCACAAACTAACACAGACACATAACAGACATATGAGGCACTCTTTTCCATCAGCTCATTCATTGGGATGTGATCGGTGGGCAATGCACACTGAAATGTACAGGAAAGAGTGGCCTAGATAATGCATGTGTCCTATGAGAATAAAATCTCTCTAAGTATATAGTTAGTGAACAAATTATATTTCAAAGCCTTCACTTAAAGCATATGACCATGTTTAAGTAGCTACATAAAATTAAAACTCGAGTGATTATTTTGTATACTGTCAAGTATCTAAATATTTGATATTGAATAAATAAGCTTTACCTAACCAGAATGTTCTGTATTCTATTACAATCTAAGACTCACTCATTCCAGAGGAGGAAGTGTACTCAGATGAAGAAGTCAGGACACTCATTACTCATAAAATTCACAGATGTGAAAATTGATGTGCATCCAAGTAGGCTGGGCTGTGTCCCCTAGGAACCACCTGCAGTACAATATTAGGATTATGACCTTGTATTCTGTCACAATTATGAAGCTATTTTTATCCCCTCCCCCATGAAAAGGCAAAATATGTAAAAATAATAAAGATATACAAAAGACTAGAAGACTAGAATAAAGCACCTCTATGTACTGATTTTTTACTTTTATGTGTTTCATTTGGAGGGAGAAGAACTTTTATAAGATGTTCTCTGGCAAAAGATTTTCCCCTGGCATCTTTTCAGGATGAAGCATTGAAAAAGAATCTGCCAAGCTAACAGCTGTAAGGTTCACACAGTAGAGGAATATGGATATTTGGGGAGGAAACACATGGGAACCATCTCCACGCACTTCCCAAGAGTCATTCACATTAAAACAGCAAAATATTAGCCATGAAAACCTAAGAAGGCACAAATCATAGGGATAAAAATCCCTTTCACTGGCCACACAGTGAAATTGAGAGAGGGTTAGGTATACGGCAAGGCAAATGTATTCCTACTTCACAAAATCTAGGCCCATGTTTGGGAGGAAAAAGAGGCTCCCCATGTTGACCAATGTAGCTCGGGTGTCAGCCTACAATCACGCGGTCACTGCTCAGAGCACAGCACCTATCACCCCTGTGTCATCCATCCCATCACCACCAGTTCTCCTGTAGGAACAGGTTGTTATACAGATCACAGTGCAAAAGATGGATGCAGTGAAGGTACTACATCAATCAGCAAGATAATGATGCTACTGGGCATCAGGCACAACTCCCTTCCTCTGCCTTCACCCACAAAGGATAACTGTATTTTAAGAAGTAATTTTGATTTTCAAGGGCAGACAATTACATTTTCAAACTCATCCTAGAAAAAGTGCTAGGGGTGTGCCTTGCTGAATATCACCACAGTCACCTTTGAAGTATTGCCCTTGGGAAGCTGTGCACCTACTCTACCCTTCAGAGCAATTTTGGAACTCTTTCTGGAGTGGCCATCAGAGCTGTCATCATACAATTAAGTTTGTGCATTTATCCTAGAAAAAAGTGGTACTTGGCTCGGCGCCTGTGGCTCAATCGGCTAAGGCGCCAGCCACGTACACCTAAGGTGGCGGGTTCGAATCCCCAACCTGGGCCTGCCAAACAACAATGATGGCTGCAGCCAAAAAATGGCCAGGTGCTGTGGTGGGCGCCTGTGGTCCCAG
>CAUYQV010170066.1:0-14230 GCA_963574575.1 Galagoides demidoff
GCCTGTGGTCCCAGCTACTTGGGAGGCTGAGGCAGGAGACTCGCTTGAGCCCAGGAGTTGGAGGTTGCTATGAGCTGTGATGCCATGGCACTCTACCCAGGGGGATAGCTTGAGTCTCCGTCTCAAAAAAAAAAAAAAAAATGGACAGATAAACATATTCATTTCTGTCTTAATTATAATGATTATAATGCTTGATCTCTTTGCAAAAGATAGATGTATATTCATAAGAGTTGAAAGAAACATAATTTTTACTTAGTATGTAAGTCTAGTTTCCTGTAGACTTCTCAACAGAATAATCTAACATTACACACTGTGAGTAAATTTCCAAAGAAAGCTTTTAGTCAATGGTCATTTCTTTGTAAATGGAACTCAACACAAATACTGACATGTGTGAATGTAGTAGGTACATAATTCACAATAGCACCTGAGGTCAGTTCTTTTTTTTTCTTCTCACTTAGGAACTAGTAGTGGGTCCATTGGAAGCTTTTTATTCCCTTGCCTCATTTCTGACTTCCCTCTAAATTCATTGAAGTAGGGAAACCATGATTTATGTTAAACTATTTAAAACACCTATACAACAGTTTGAGCCTTTTACAAATATCTTAGCAAAAAGTTGCTGTCCATATTTACCTTGAGAATAGCTGCTTTAAGTTTTCAAAGGGAATTTCCTTAGAGGATTTAGATGTGACATCATAAGTAGGGAGCAACAGCAAGAATATAATTCAAAAGTGAAATTGAGACCCACTGTGTCTCTTTACCCTTATATAGCCACAGCTATGTTAGGGCACGTGGCAAAGATCACAGAGGGCACTATGCCACCATGCAAGCAGTGTTCAGGTGTTAGCACATGTTACAGTACAGAACCGTCTCCAGTGAGAGCTGCTCATCAGCACATAGAAATGCCTCCCTTAAAGGAGCCAAGGCATTTTGAAGGGCCACTTATCGTGGGTACAAATGGAGGTAGAGCTAGACTTTTTTTTGTTGTTGTTTGAGACAGATCCTCACTCGATTGCCTTGGGTAGAGTGCCATGGCGTCATCACAGCTCACAACAACCTCAAGCTCTTGAGCTCAAGAGCTCCTCTTACCTCAGCTTCCCCGGTAGCTGGAACTATAGGCACTGCACCACCACACCCAGCTAATTTTTCTGTTTTTGGTAGAGATGGTGTCTTGCTCTTGCTGAGGCTGGTCTCAAATCCTGAGTTCAAACAGTCCACCTGCTGTGGCCTCTCAGAGTGCTAGGATTGTAGGTGTGAATCACCCTGCCCAGCCAGAGTTAGACTTTATTATAGTCTCTAAAAATCCAGTGGGATACTCTTGTTTTTACAAGGTATTTATAATGTAGTTCAGATTCAGACTTCACCGTTTACCCTCTCCTCTCTCATAACCAGAAATCAGCCCTACCACTTTTGAGAATCATTTCTATTTATTTTCTCACTTTTTCTTAATTTGTTAAATTTATTCTGAGGTATACACCAAAGATTTAAACTTGTTAAAAAAATAGTACATTTATAGTACCTCAGAATGATGATAAGAAGTCATTGAGTACATACCTGATATGGGTTTGATATAAATTACATGTACTTCTGTTATTTACATCACAGATCTAAAAGAGCCCCTTTAAAATATTTAATGTTAAATCTTTTTATCTTTTTCATAGTTCACTGAAGACTTTTTCAGGAGTCTTTATTGATTGTATATATACAGAAGGTACGAATGTTTGAGTGTCTATTTTTTGTTTTCTTCCAGGGTATATTTATGTGGATTATTTACTCCACAAAGTTACCTTGTGAAAATAGTTGTTATTAATTCTAATTTTAGAGATGAGGAAACTGAGACCTAGTGATGTCAGGTAACTTGCCCATGGCCCACAACTAGCAAATCACTGGTGCCAAAGTTTGAACCCAGTCATGAGACTTAAGCCCATACTTATTTATATATTTAATAAAATTCTTCACCACTCAGAAGTATTTATAGTCTAAAAAGGGCGTATATTATACATTTTGAAGTCATTTGTTTCAGATGAGTTTTATACTTTCATAGAAAAGTCAATGGTATTTTACTTTCTTTAGCAGAGCTAAGTAAAATTCCATATTTTATCTGATATGAAATGACTTGGATTATAAGACATATTATTTTGCATACTATCAAGAAAAAGATGGTATCAAAGTATGACAACTCTTTTAGACTTAGTTGGACATAGATTTAAATACGTGCCTCTTTTTTTACACAAGTAGTATTTGTAAATAGTTTAAGGTGTTACTCTGTCACATTCAGAGTCCAGCTCTTCTCATTCACCTTTTGACTCTTCAGTTTGTGTCCGCATTTTTTAGCCCTTTGTTGTCTTTTTGCACCTAGTAACATCAGATACAGTGTTTCTTGTGGCTCAAAGGAGTAGGGTGCCACCCCATATGCTGGAGGTGGTAGGTTCAAACCCAACCCCAGCCAAAAACTGCTAAAAAAAAAAAAAATTGTTAGTACTGGTGGCGACTGTAGCTCGTTGGGTAGGGCACCAGCCGCATACATTGAGGCTGGCAGGTTCGAGCCCAACCTGGGCCTGCTAAAACAACAATGACAACTGTAACCAAAAAATAGCCAGGTGTTGTTGCGGCGCCTATAGTTCCAGCTCTTTGGGAGGCTGAGGCAAGAAAAATCACTTGAGCCCAAGAGTTTGAGGTTGCTATGAGCTGTGATGTCATGACACTCTACAAGAGTAGCATAGTGAAACTCTGTCTCAGAAAAAAAAAAAAAAAAGTTAGTACTTAAATTCCATTTCATTTCTAAATGTGACCAAGTGATTACTAGTTCAGTTCTAAGAACTATAACTTTATTATTAGCAAACATATATCTTAAGGTGTTTATCCCTAACCATCACTTTCTATATTGTATGTTAATTTAGACCAGCTAGTCTACGTGCAAATATGATGGATTGTGAGTCAGAGAAGGAATCTGAGATGGAAAGTAAGACTGGGAGATTATCAAGGCATACATTTTTAAAAAGCTAGGGTCAGAGGCAGCATTTAGAAGCAGGTACCAACAGAGGAATCAGGAACAGAACAATACGAATATCTGCTAAGAGGACCCCAAGGAGTACTCTGATTAGTAAGTTAGTAGGTTGTCAAAATTCCAGTAAGCTTTGAAAGACACCTTATTAAAACTTTTAGGCAAATTGAGGCTTTCAGTTATATCTAGTAAAAAAGTCCCTTTATTTGCTAGGTTATTTGCCTGGCAGGACCTGAGATTACTAATTCAAGTCTTTTGACAATAAATATTATTTATAAACAATATAAGAGTTCTACTCTGTTTTCATTTAGAAGATATTATATTTCTTTTCTTTAAAAGACAGCTTAAAGTTTTATTAGAAATTCAGACACTAGGCTCGACGCCTGTAGCTCAAGTGGCTAAGGACCAGTCATACACACCAGAGTTGGTGGGTTCACATCCAGCCCAAGCCTGCCAAATGGCAATGACAACTACAACCAAAAAATAACCAAGCATTGTGGTGGGCACCTATAGTGCCAGCTACTTGGGAGGCTGAGGCAAGAGAATTGTTTAAGCCCAGGAATTGGAGGTTGCTGTGAGCTTTGATACCATAGTACTCTACCTAGGGCAATAGCTTGAGACTCTGTCTTTAAAAAAAAAAAAAGAAATTTTTTTTTTTTTCTGACACTAAACTATTGAAGATACCATTTGTTTTTGAGTAGAACTAGCATGGCTGTAATAGGCTGATATGAAAGCACCTAGCCCAGAAAGTAACACAAAAGTATATTAAGTCAGTGTTGGCTACTTCTGCATTCACAGCTATGGAATGGGAAGTGAGGTGATGGGGCAGTGCTGTTAATGCTTTCGTAGTTAGGAATTGACTTCACTGCTGCAGAAGAAAATAATGTTGACAAAAAAGCCTATTACAACCTATTTTTAAATCTTCTGAATTATCTGAATATTTTTCTTTGTTCTATATAATCAACATGTCAAGGCTGGGTGCGGCAGCTGACTCCTATAATCCTAGCACTCTGGGAGGCCAAGGCGGGTGGATTGCTTGAGCTCAGGAGTTCAAGACCAGCCTGAGCAAGACCAAGACCCCGTCTCTAAAGAAAGGAAAAAAAAAAAAAACTAGCTGAGTATTGTGGTGCCTGTAGTCCCAGCTACTGGGGAGTGCTATGGCGCTCTACTGAGGGTGACAAAGTGATAATATTTCAAAAGAAAGTCTAGAATGTACATGCAAGAGCTACTCTTAGGACCTAAATTTTCAATATTTTGGAGAATATTGTTCTCAAAGTTACTATTTTTTTTTCTTATAACTGCAGGGATGTTGTTATAATAAAAATTATATGGGAGTATTAAAAAAAGAGTTACCCTTGACTCTGATGACTAGATCTTGGCCTTTGAAGCCTAGGAGAGGGGCAGCTTTCTTAGACTCTGCAAGTGACCATTCACATGGAGAGTTCATTCCACAGGTTAAATAAGTCAATTATTTATGCGTTAGACCAGTGGTTCACAATCTTCCTAATGCTGCAATGTATTTTCTTTTTCTTTCTTTATTTTTAGAGCCAGAGTCTCACTTTGTTGCCCTTGGTAGTGTGCTGTGGTGTCACAGCTCACAGCAACCTCCAGCTCTCGGGCTGTATTTTCATTGTTACGAAGGGGTCGTGACCACAGGTTGAAAACCACTGCCTTAGACTCTTGTTATGTGGTCTTTTAAAGTAATTTTTCTTCATGATTTTACATAGCTAATTTAATGAAATTTAATATGTAATACTTCTTTACAGAATTTTGACTTTATATAAAGGAAAAACTGAAATTCCGTAAAGAACCGTACAAATGGTGTTTTTGGAGTGTTTTGAATGAACTCTCTCTACATTTGAGGCCAGTTGGAGTGTTTTGAATGAACTCTCTCTACATTTGAGGCCAACAGGGAAGCCAGCTGGTCCTTTTCCAAGGGAAATTTTACCCAGTAGTCACAAGAATAAAGAATTGTTTTGCCCTTATACTAGCATTCAGGCGTGAGATCATAGTGGTATTTCTGTATATCTTCTGAATCACTGCTATCCCCAACTAAACAGTTTAGTCATTTCTTGTGAACATTTTGCTTAAGATAAAGTTACCAAAACTGTACCTGTAAAAAAAAAAAAAAAAATTAACAGCCAGTGAACGCCAACATTTTTTAACAATTTTTCTTGAGATGTAAGGTGCTTATTTAAGATTTAGGTGTCAGAATTAATCCCCAGATTTTATTGCTAAAAATTAGCATATTGGGAGGAGAATGTGATATCTTGGATTTGAAGATTAAATAAAGGAACATTGTTTTTAAAGATTAATGTACAGAGTATGGGGGTTGTGAAGATTGAATACATCTGAGATAGCTCACATGTAGAACTTCCTTTAGGGATATCCTTTAGAATTTATTATAAATTGGGATTGTGTAGGGTATATTAATAGGGGCATTTATATACTTGATGATGAAAGCAATATAAAGCTACAAAGAGAACCAGGAAGATTGTGACAAAAATCAAAAACACTTGATTTCCTAAATTATATTTCGTACTGCTCTGGAAACGTGGATTATTAAAGGAGGAAATAGGAGAAGAAAGAATGTTCTGTGAAAGATTCAAATTTACCAACAAAGATAAAATTTTGGTTGATATTGCAAAATAGCCTCAAAAGAACTTATTTATTTACTTTGGAATCAGGTGTAAGAAAATGTAGAAATACGGGCAGCGCCTGTGGCTCAATGAGTAGAGCGCTGGCCCCATGTACCAAGGGTGGCGGGTTCAAACCTGGCACTGGCCAAACTGCAACAACAAAAAAAAATAGCCAGGCATTGTGGTGGGCACCTGTAGTCCCAGCTACTCGGGAGGCTGAGGCAAGAGAATCGCCTTTGCCCAAGATCTGGAAGTTGCTGTGAGCTATGACACCATAGCACTCTACTGAGGGCAACAAAATGAGACTCTGTCTCTAAAAAAAAAAAAGAAAAGAAAAGAAAATATAGAAATATAAAAACTTAGCATTGAGCTGCTTTCCTGTAGCACTCATTTCAGGAATATTTAGTCTCAGATGGTATAGTTTATGCTCTTATATACCATACATAAAAGTGTCTTTTTTATTAAATCATAAACACATAGATCATGTAAAAGTGTCTTGATATGAAAGTTTACTTCAGCTCTTATTAAGTGCAATCACCAGTACTTTGGACTTTGCAGAGTAGTAGAAAAATGGTTAATGAGAATTCATTAGATAGTTTTATCTGTGGCCAGACCTCACTTCTTAATGTATTAGGGACTCAAGACATGTTCATGAAAATTGAGTAAACAAGTTGTAGTATATTAAGACTGTACTCTTCATCTTTTTCCTTCCCTTTTCAGAGGTCTTGCTTCACTTTCGGACTGCCCCACTTTTTTATTCATTATGGCTTCTCAGGGCCCCATTCCTTTCTGCACGTCCTTGCCTCTTTGATCCTCCTTCTCTCATCTGCTTCTCATCATCTCAAGTCACACATTCACCTCCTTTCTTTCTTTCTTTCTTTTTTTTTTTTTTGACTATTATTAAATGGCACAGTCATTCTGCTTCTTGCCCACCCAATTTTTTCCAACACCAACAAATACAGACATGAATGGAGTGGCTTAACGACCATTCTACGCAGTCTAAGAAAGCCTGACTCTGCCACTCTTCTGCTTATGTGTAATTCTTTTTTTTTGGTGAGCCACAGGCACCACTCTTAATTGTAATTCTATAGTCCTTGAAAACACATCTAAGAGTGCTTAGAAAGCTTTTTTTGGTTTTTCAGTAGTATAATATTTTGTAATTGAAGAATAATTTGCATACAGCAAGATTCACCCTTTCTAGTATACAGTATTATGAGTTTTGACAGATGTGTACAGTTGTGTAACCACCACTGGTAACAGAGTTCTCTCCAAAAAATTATCTCATGCTCTTTTCTAGTCCCTCTCCCCATTCCCGTTCCCTGGCAACCACTGGTTTATTTTTATCTCTTCATTGTCATATAGATGAAATCATACATTGTGTAGCCTTTTTTTAAGTTGTAAATACACATAACATAAAATTTGCTTTCTTAACTATTTTTAAGTGTACAATCCAGTAGTAACAGTTGTGAAACCAATCTCTGGAACTATTTGCATTTTGCAAAATGCAATATCTATTTAAAAAACAACTTTCCATTCCCCTCTCCTTCTATCCTCTGCAACTACAACCTCCTTTCTGTCTTTATGAGTTTGACTAATACAGGCACCTCATATAAGTGGTATCGTGCAGTATTTATATTTTTGTGCCTGGTTTATTATACTGAGAATAATAGTGTCCTTAAGGTTAACCCTAATTGCAGTGTGTGTCAGAATTTCCTTACATATTCATGCTGAATAATAATTAATCCATTGTGTGTGTCTCTATATGATAACCATCATTTTGATTTTGATAAGGGATATATATATACACACACACACCCCACCTTTTTAATCCAACTGTCTATCTACTTGGATTCTACCCTTTGGCTAGTATGAATAATGCTGTGAACATAAGTGTACAAAAGTTCCTTTGAGACCCTGCTTTCACTTCTCTTGGGCAGTTACTTAGAAGTGGGATTGGTAGGTCATGTGATCATCCAGTTTTTTTGAAGCTCAGTCATACTGTTTTCCACAACAGCCACACTACTTTACATTCCTCCCAACAGTACACAAGGGTTCTAATTTCTCCACATTCTCCCCAACACTTGCTTTGTTTGTGTTTTTGATAGTAACCATCCTAATGATTGTGAGGTGATAGCTCATTATGGTTTTGATTTGCATCATTAGTGATGTCGAACATCTTTTCAAATGTTCATTGACCATCTGTTTATCTTTGCAAAAATGTTCAAGGCCTTTGCCCATTTTTTAATTGTTGTTGAGTTGTAGGAGTTCTTTATATTTATATTTTATTAACCCCTGTCAGGTATATGCTTCACAAATATTTTCTCCTATTCCATGGAATGCCTTTTCACTGTGATGACTGTGCCCTTTGGTAAACAGACAAATTTAGACATTTTTATGTAATACAACTTACCTGTTTTTTCTTTTGTTGCCTGTGCTTTTGATGTCATACTCAAGAAAGCATTGCAAGTCAAATGTCATGAAATTTTTCCCCTGTTTTCTTCTTAAGAATTTTATAGGTTGGGTGAGGTGGCTCACACCTGTAATCCTAGAACTCTGGGAGGCCAAGCTGGGTGGATTGCCTGAGATCACAGGTTTCCAGACCAATCTGAGCAAGAGCAAAACACCGTCTCTAAAAATAGCCAGGTGTTGTTACAGGCACCTGTAGTTCCAACTGGGGCGGCTGAGGCAAGAGAATCACTTAAGCCCAAGAGTTTGAGGTTGCTGTGAGCTGTGATCTCACAGTACTCTAACAAGGGCAACAAAGGGAGACTCTGTCTCAAAATTATAAAAAAAAAAAGAGAGAGAGAGTTTTATAGTTACATTTCTTATGTCTAGGTCTTTTGATATCCATTTTGAGTTATTTTTGTAGTAAAATGTGGTATAAGGTAAGAGCCTTATCTTTCTACATATGAGTGTCTAGTTGTCTAGACTCTACATATGAGTGTCTAGTTGCATGTGGGTATTGTTTTCCCAGAACCCTTACTGAAAATCAGTTGACCATATACATGAGGGTTTATTTCTGGACTCTCTATTTTGTTGGTCTTATGTCTTTCTTTATGCAAGTACCACACTGTTTTAATTACTGTAGTTTTATAATACATTTTGAAATTAGGAAGTGTTAGATTTCCAACTTTGTTCTTTTGGAGATGCCACATGAATTTGAGAATGGCTTCTTTCTGTGAAAACTCATTACAATTTTGATAATCTGCAGACTGCTTTGTGCAGTATTGACATCTTAACAGTATTCAGAGTTCTAATCCACATACGTGAGATATCTATTTATTCGTGTCTTTTTAAGTTTTTCAGTAATGTTTTATATTTTTCAGTATATAAATCTTTCATCTCCTTGGTTATTCCTAAGTATTTTATTCTATTTGATGCTATTATAAATGGGATTATATTCTTTAATTGTTAAAGTGTAAAGAAATGCAACTAATTTTTTGTGTTGATTTTTTTATTTGCAATTTTGCTGAACTTATTTATTCTAACTGGCTTTTTTGGAGACTCTTTAGCGTTTTCTACATGTCATGTCATTTGCAGAGATCATTTTACTTCTTCTTTTCCAATTTGGATGCCTTTGATTTAGTTTTCTCCCCTAATTGCCCTGACTAGGACATCTGTACTATATTCAATTTGAAGTGACAAAAATAGGCATCTTTTTGCTTCTGATCTTAGATGAAAAGCCTTCGGTTTTTTACCATTGAGTTGATACTAGCTGTGAACCTCTCATGTGGCTTTTATTTGGTATTGTTTACTTTGTTTGTGTTTTTTGTTGATCATAAAAGGGTGCTGACTTTTTATCAAAAGGCCTTTTTGCACTAATTGAAATAATTATGTGTTTTTGTCATTTATTTTGTTAATATGCATATTGCCTTGATTTTTGTATGTTGAACAATCTTTGTATTAGAGGATCTCTTCATAGTGTCACTCTGTTGCACAGGCTAAAGTGCTATGGCTTCAGACTAGCTCACAGCAACCTCAGCTCCTGGGTTCAAGCAATCCTTCTACCTCCAGCCTTCTTAGTAGGTGGAAATACAGGTGTATATACCACCATACCTGGCTAATCTTTTTGTTTTTGTAGAGACAGTGTCTCGCTCTTGCCCAGGCTAGTCTCAAACTCTTGAGCTCCAGGGATCCTCCTGCCTTGGCCTCCCAAAGTGCTAAGATTATAGGCATGAGGCACCACGCCCAACCCTTTCATCAGTTTTTTTAATGTTCCATGCTTTTGGTACTATATCTAAGAAATCTTTGCTTAAGGTCACAGAGATTTTTTTCTAGATGTTTTAAAGTTTCAGCTCGGCGCTGGTAGCACAGTAGTTACAGCGCCAGCCACATATGCTGAGGCTGGTGGGTTCGAAGCCAGTCTGGGCCTGCTAAAAAAACAATGACAACTGCAACAAAAAATAGCTGGGTGTTGTGGCAGGAGCCTGTAGTCCCAGCTACTTGGGAGGCTGAGGCAAGAGAATCGCTTCAGCCCAAGAGTTTGAGGTTGCTGTGAGCTATGCCACGGCACTCTACCAAGGCAGCATAGTGAGACTCTGTCTCAAAAAAAAATAAGTTTTATAGTTTCAGCTAATTTTTGTATAGGATATGAGATATGGGTTGAGATTTTATTTTTGTATGTTGTTATTCAGTTGTTTGAGCACCGTTTGTTTAAAAAGCAGTTACTTCTTTGAATTGCCTATGGACCTTCTATCTTATTTTGGAGAACTGTTTGGTTTTTAATAATGTTTTTAGATAAAGTTAAACATAAATGTACTCTATTATTCAGTAACCACATATATAGGTATTTATCAAAAGAAATGAAAAATGTACGTTCACAGGAGACTTAGGATGCTCATAACAACCTGTTCCTCATAGTCCATGGACCGTTAATACAACTATCTTCATTTTCATAATTTCCAGAAATTTTCATCTCTTTGTGTAGATTAACATTTCTGTCAGGATCATACTCTCTCATTTGAGGAACTTTCTTTAATAGTTCTTGTAGTGTGTGCCTGCTGGTAACGAATTCTCTCAGCTCTTATTTGTCTGAAAAACTCTTTATTCACCTTTATTTTGAAAGATACTTTCCCTATGTAGAATTCTAGGCTGAGAATTGTACTATTCAACACTGTCACTCCATGGTCTCCTGAATTGCATAGTTAGTGAAGAGAAGCCCACTATACAGTAGTCCCCCTTAACCATGGGGGACACTAGAACTCTAGTGGATGTCTGAGACCATGGAGAGTATGGAGAGTAATAAATGCTATGTATGTATATTGTATGTTTTCCTATACATACATACCTGTGATAAATTTTAATTTACAAAGTAGGTGTAGATTAACAACATTAACTAGTAATACAATAGAAAAATTATAGCGATATACCGTATTTAAGTGAAGTTAGGTAACTGAATGTGATCACTTACTCCCTCTCAAAATAGCTTAAGGGGGACTACTCTAATTTTTATTTTTGTTCCTCTGTATTCAGTGTGTTTTGTGCTTTTTGGATCTGTGGTTTCATGCTGTTTATTATTTTCTTTTGAATATTCAGCCTTTATGTCTTCAAATAGGTCTCTGCCCTCTTGTCTCTTCTCCTTCTGTGATTCTAACTTCACACGTTAGACAGTTTGATATTGGCTTTCATGCCATCGATACTATTTCTTTTTTCTCTTTATCTTTTAGTTTGGTTAGTTTCTGTTCGTTTTCATGTTCATTGACTTTTTATGTACCTATGTCAAGTTCATTGAACTTGTCAAAGGTATTCTTCATCTCTGTAATCATATTCTTTATTTTTTTTCAGATTATATGAGGTTGTAAATAATTAAGTTACAATGTTTGCATTTGATAGGTAGAGTCCCTGTTGTACTTGTGTCCCTCACCCAGGAGGTGTGCCATATATCCTTACATTGTTCCTGTTAGGTGAGAACACACCAATCCCCCTGCCCCCCCCGCCAACTTGAATGGAATTCAGTTTTTCTCTTGTATGAGTGTTTATTAGTTAATCTACTGGCTTCATATTAGTATTGAGTACATTGGATATTTGCTTCTCCATTCTTGTGATACTTTACTAAGAAGAAGGTATTTCAACTCTATCCAAGTTAATACAAAAGATGTAAGGTCTCCATCTTTTTATGGCTGAATAATATTCCATGGTATGTATGTGTATGTATTATACATATGTATTTATCACCAAAGTATATTAATCCATTCATGGTCGATGTGCACTTAGGTTGTTTCCACCTCTTGGCATTTATAAGTTCAGCTGTGATAAACAATCTAGTGTAGGCTTGGTACTGTGCTTACAGCACCAGCCACATACACCGAGGCTCCTGGGTTCAAACCTGGCCCAGGCTTTCTAAACAACAGTGACAGCTGCAACAAAAAATAGTCAGGCACTGTGGCGGGCGCCTGTAGTCCCAGCCTCGGGAGGCTGAGGCTAGAGAATCGCTTAAGGCCGAGTGTCTGAGGTTGCTGTGAGCTGTGATGCCACCACACTCTACCAAGGGCAGCATAATGAGACTCTGTCTCAAAAAAAAAATCTAATGCAAATGTCCTTATGATAAAATGATTGTTTTCGTCTGTGTAGATGCCTAGTGATGGGATTGTGGGATCAAATGGAAGTTCTTTTTTGAGTTCTTTGAGGATTCTCTGTCCTTCTTTCCAAAGAGGCTATGTTAGTTTTCACCCACCAATGATTCTTTCTTATAGTTTCTGTTGCTCTACTAATATTCATAATCTGAGCAACCATGATTTCTTTTTCCACTAAAGCCTTCCACATGGATATCTTTCTTGTTTGATATATCCAGCATTAGGTTCATCTCTGAGTATGATTCTGTCTTGGTAATGAGGAGTTTTTTTCTTGGTATACGATGTAATTTTGTATTGAATGCCAAACATTGGATATAGGACAGTGGTGGAAAATAATATTCCCAAGAAATGGCATGATTCTTCTTCTGCTAGGTTATTAGGTTGGGACTTAAGCCAGTCTACTCAGGGGTTGAAGTGGATTTGGATTTTATTGTTGCTGTGTTTACTGTGAGTACACCATAGCCTTACTATAGCCTGTGGATAGGGTTGGGGCTAGGTTGCTAGAGGGTTTTCTTGCTGCTCCACATTCGTCTTTTGGTCTTGAGTATGTGCTCCTCAGAGGAGACCTGTCTCTAGAGTTTCATACTCCCACAGTGGAAGGCAGCTGTCGGGTTGGTGGTAGAGGATAGGATGAGGTTCTCTGTTGTCTTTGTCTAGCCCTAGATAATCTCTGTGTTTCAAGATCTCAGGGGTGGGGCTTTCTCAGTGATCCCACCCCTCTCCCCGTAGCAGGAAAATTCAGCTTTATGTACTTGAGAGTCTTGTAGAAGTTTCCTGCCTTCTAGAGGTTAGAGACCTCTTGGTCCAGCACTATATTCCTCCCACAGATTTATATTCTCTTTGTCCTTAGCTGTAACAGATGTTCACTTGTGTCCAGGGAAGGGGGATTAATAGAATTTGGTGATACCCTTCTCATAGTGGCTTAAGGTGTTTGTCCCATGGGAGGAGAAGGGTCCTGGTCCAGCTTTATGACTTTCCCCCAGTGGTGGCCTGTCACCTTATCCAGGATCTCTTCTCTAGTCTCCCTCCCTGCTGCCAGTCTTTCTCCTGAGTACCTGGCAGAAGTCTGTGCCTGCAAGAGCATTCAAATGTGCCTTGAATCTGTGGCTCCCAAGAGTCTTAGAAATTCTTTTGTTAGCCATTTTCACACAAATACTGTTTCAAGCATGAAGTTGTGATATTATCTCCTTGATACAGGTAGAGAAGAAATGGCTATTACCCTTACCTAGACTTTACTATTAATGTATAGTATATTTTGTTTTAAGATTTTTATCAAGATTATATCTTAAACTTGAGCCTCTTTGGATCTAAATAGCAAACAAATATGAAAATACTAGAACATCCTAGGATGAATTTGACAAATGTGCTAATCTACTTTAAACACTTGAACAAATACATCTTAATATATCTTTTAAAATAATTGATGGGGTGTAATAACTACCTGGATCCATCATATAAAAAGTATTCCTTAACAGGAATAAATACTTTTTTTTTTGCATCGCCATAAATAATTTATTGTAAACTCTCTTAACAGCATACATTGGTGAGCTTGTCAGTTTGCTCAAGAGAATTCTGAGATCGAGGAGCCAAAGGGTAGGGAGTGTTGTGAAAGTGTAGCCTGTGAAGACAGACTGCTGAGGGGCAGATTTCATGCCATAGCCTATGGGAGACCAATCAGGGTCAGCCACGCTATGCTGGGCAGGAAGGAGGTGGGCCATGCCAGGAACATGAAGTTCTCCTTTGGTCAGCCCACCCCAGGTTTCCAGCCCTTCCTTCTGCTTCCTCACCCATGGTCCCGTATGAGGAGGGCAGGGTGATAAGAAGTGGCCAAGCTTGCGGGCGCTACCAGTTAAGCATAGGGTCACCAAACCAGTCCTTGGCTGGGGAAGGCCTCCAAGGACTTGGGATTTCACTGCAGTATCTTCAGACAGGTTGGGATGAGGGACGAGGTCTTGCCTTTTGGGGGCTCCTCTTCCTCTGTGGCATCAAGGAGCTGCCGCATGTAACAGGAGGTGCCA
>CAUYQV010170068.1:0-18840 GCA_963574575.1 Galagoides demidoff
TGGTCCCAGCTACTTGGGAAGTGGAGGCAGGAGACTCGCTTGAGCCCAGGAGTTGGAGGTTGCTATGAGCTGTGATGCCATGGCACTCTACCCAGGGGGATAGCTTGAGGCTCCATCTCAAAAAAAAAAAAAAAAAAAAAGTCAAGTGTAGTGCATATCTTATACTCAAACTAAGGCTTTCCCTACCATATTTTATTTCATTTAATTTTATTTTTAACAGTTTTAGTAAGGTATAAACTGATATACAATGAACTACACATATTAGAGTACACCCTTATTTGATGTTGTCAGTAAGTTCTTAGAAACTGCAACTTTAAGTAAAATGATCTATAATGAAACCAATATTACCATGGGCTATTTGTTTTGAGTTTGTTTTTGTTTTTGTTTTTTATTTTGAGACAGAATCTTACTATGTCACCCTTGGTAGAATGCCCTGGTGTCACAACTCACAGCAACCTCAAACTCTTAGCTTAAGTGATTCTCTTACCTCAGTCTCCCAAGTAGCTGGGACTACAGGCACACACCACAACATGCAGCTATATTTTTGTTGCAGTTTTCATTGTTATTTAGGTGGCCTAGGTTGGGCTCTAACCCGCCAGCCTTGGTACATTAGCTGGCACCATAACCCTTGTGCTACGGGTGCTGAGCCAACCTTGGGCTATTTGGTATAAATAAGAGTTAAATTCTGATCTCAAAAAAATCACCAAACTTTTAAACACAGACTAAATTGCTTCTAATATTAAATATTGAAATAAATATGAATCATATATGCATTTGAGAAAGATTAATAAAAATAAGTTAGATCATTATTTACTCCATTATTCCAGTTCAGGGTTGTGGGTGACTGGAGCCCACCCTGCAGCTTAGAGTGCCAGGTAGGAACTAAAGCTGGTCAGGATGCTATTCTATTACAAAGAGTACTCACACACCCCTACACACTCTCAGGGACCATTTTAGAATGTGCACATCTTTGACATGTATGAATAAACTAGAATATCCAGAGAAAATCCACACAGGCATGGGAAAAACATGCATACTCCACACTCATAGTGCCTTCCACTAGGAATCAAATTGTTTTCTCGTCAGTGTTGTAATGAAACCCTATTAAACAAATTGCATTATTTGAGGATTTGTATATATCTTGTCTGATTTATCTCCTAGTATTTCTTACACATATATTTAAGTGCTATTGTGTATCTTATTTTTCTAATTTCAGTTGCCAGCTTTTCACTACTAGAACATAGAAGTACAATTGATTGTTTTATATTGAGCTTATATCTTACAACCTTGCTAACCTCCTTTACTACTTCTAATAGCTTTTTGGTACATTCCATCTAGATTTTTTTTAGATAGACATTCATATTATCTTTAAATAAAGACAGCTTTAACTTTTTCTTTCCAATTAGATGCTTTTTATTTCCTTTTCTTGCTTTATCGAACTGGCTACAATCTCCAATACAGTGGTGAATAGAAATGGTAACAGCAGACATCCTTGCCTTGTACCTGATCTTAGAAAAGAAAGCATTCAGTTTTTAACATTAATTCTAATATTAGCTGTAGAATTTTGCAGATGCTCTTTATAATTAGAAAAGTTCCCTTCTAAGTCTAGTTTGCTGCAAATTTTTATTGAAAATGGATATTGAAAGAAGGTAGACAGCCCTCAAAATGGGAGAAGATATTTGCTGGTTATGTCTCCAACAAAGGTTTAATAACCAGAATCCACCGAGAACTCTCCAACAAAGGTTTAATAACCAGAATCCACCGAGAACTCTTGCTAATGTATTAGCAAGAAAAAGACAAGCAATCCCAACTCAGGGTGGGCAAGGGGTCACTTGTTAGTTTGGCTCCTTCTGAGCTAATTGTCCTTGCCTAGAAGCAGGGAGGGAGCCAGTCTCTTTGTGATACTGATTCCACCTGGGCAACCTTGCCCAGGAGGGGAGTAGGGAGTTTACATTAGCCTTTTCATTTCCAAATGAAGTTACATTGACCTCTTCATTCCCAAATGGAGTTAAATTAACCTTTTCAGCAGCTGAAAACCTTATATTCCCTTTCCATTCTCCTGCCCTTCCCTAGTTTGTTGTGCATTCTTTCCAAAAATCAGGACATTTTAAAAATGTCTTGGGACATGGGACAAATTGCTAAAAATCAGGACTGTCCTGCCAAAAGCGGGATGTCTGGTCACCTTATTCAAAGAGTAACCTCTCTTCAGTTTTTTTTCCCATTTTAATAAGTGCACTATAATTGTCAGTCAGTTCAAAACCTAAACTCAGGAATCAGTCCTCCATTTTTCCCCATTTTTCCAACTTTTCCATTCAAGTCCTGATTTAAAAGATATCATAAGTCAGCAAATTTTTTTGTTACTACTATCATTGGTTATGCCTATTTAATATATATTCTATGCTTTTATAAGGTTTTAAATACTCTTTTTGTTTACTACAAGAATCCATTCTTGACAGAAAACTCAAAATGAATTAAAATATAAAGTAAATGATGTGCCTCCCACACCTAGACTTATGGAAAAATTCATACTCTTTGCCGTGACCTCTATTGTGTGCATAATCTGAAACAATTTCTATGAACTTTATGTAAAAAATTGTCTCTTACTCATCGTTGTGTAGGTAGGATTTAAATTAGTCATTCAAACATATATCTTGCTCTGTGATTGCCACATTTTCTTCTTTCTGCCTAGAATTCCTTCTTACTTTTTATGTTGTCAATTTTCCTCATATCCAAAGTCTGCCACGAAATATTATCCTTTCAGAAAGGGCCCTTTAATACTGTATTTAAGGATGTCTTTCTGTAAGCATTGATTTTGATCAGTAACAGAAACAGAATAAAAATTAATAAGCTACAAAGAAAAAAGAATGTTATCCATATACTGCAACTCAAGAAAACATTATTAGTAGAGATCCCCTCTAGGGATGGACAAGAAAAGAAAACTAAGAGAAATAGACACAAACTGAATGGGTGTTAGCTTTAGGCTATATGATTGTTGGCTACTTGCCCAACCCAATGTGTTTCGCCATGTAACTTTTCTTCACGAAGTTTAAATATTCTGCATTGCAGAGATAAAATAAAAATTCCCAAAAATCTTAAAAATAAGAATTTTAAGGGCAATTTGTTTTCCAAAGATGCATATAGCTGTATGAGAAGCAAAATGTTACCTCTACTGTCTTTGTTTTTTTTGTTTGTTTGTTTTTGGCTGGACTGAGGATTAAATTGACATAGATCAGCAGAGGAAAGGTAGACACATTTGCCTAATTCAAGTTGTATGTAGGATAGCAGCCAGTGCAGGCCCAAAGTCTTGATTATATTTGAACAATATGAATTAAATAAGATATACTGAATTGTAGTATGTCACAGGGCAAAGGGCCTTAAGCTAGAGTGGAGAAGTAGCTAGGAAGCTAAGCATTGGTCAACTGTATTTGTATGGATGTCACTCAGCCTCAACATCTACTGATAAAAATGATACTTTCCTTCTAGCATAAAGAAGACATCATTCACGTGGGAATTTAATCTCCTTAAGAAACAGAATGAATGCCGGACTTATCATCAGGCCATTGCTTCCTTTCAAGAACTCAAACTGGTCAGTGTGCCAGAGCAGTGTAGTTGGGGGTGGCATATACTCAAGTCCTCCAATTCTCTTTCCTCATCTCTAAATATCCTTTGAGAACGACTGTAACAATTCTTAAAATGATGAGCTATTTTTTGGCAGTTGCAATTGTCCAAGCCCTTGGTATCAATAAACATTAAAGACTGCTCATATTTTACCCAACTTAAAGGAGTTTGTGATGCGCTTTTTCAGCCTTTGTTGTTTTTTTTTTTTTAAACTGTACTTAGGAATACTTGTATGTAAGAACATTGTTCTATACTTAATGGTTTTCTTTTTCTTTGTCAGTGAATTACTTTTGTTATCATTGCCCTCCTACTCTTGTGTACTCTGAAGCATTCATTCTAATGAATTTGAATCTCACATCTAGGGTCTCATAAAAATCATCTGGTACAATAATCTCCCATGCATAGTTCCCACATGAAATTATGAGAAACTCATCAGTCAAGGCTATACATAAGAATCCCGAAGAAGAGGATCAATTCCAAGGACTGAACATTGCATTAAGGGAGAGATCTATTATTTAAAACATCTTTGTTTAATTGCAGCTAGATGTTCTCATTTCACTGATGCTAGTTTTGCTTTTCAGAATGCCACACAATAAATCTAAACTCCTTTTCATTTGAGAGCACTTTCATTATTTGAAGGCACTGCCTGCCTCTTTATGTAGAAGTCTTCTCTTCTCCTTGTTATACATCACCCAACACTCTCCACTCTGCTTCATAGATCTTATTCTAGAGAAGTTTCATTATTATGATTTCTCTTCTAAGAACTGAGATTTTAAAATAAGTTGTTATATTTCAAAATAAATTTGAACTGGTTAAAAATTAAATTCTTTAGGAATTTTACTATAATTATGGTTAAGATATACGTGAGGGCACAGACAGTATGAAAATATAAACTAGCCACAAATTCAATTTGAAAGAAATATTTCAAATTTTTACCAAATTGAAGAATTCTGTAAAAAAAGTGGAATAGAAAAGAGGAAAGGGAAAATCTATCAAGTGCAAAGATATCCCCACACACCTGGCGATTAATATTGCTTTCTTTTGTTATGTTTTAGAGTAAGGGCAGAGTATGTATGTGTGAGTGTGTGTGTATATATATGATGTTTAACAGCAAGGAAAATTGACAGAAACATCTCTGTTTAAATGACAAAAGAATCAACTTAATTTAATACTTAATTTATTACATTTCTCTATGTCTCAATTTTTATCATGGATGAAATGGAGGTAATAATAAAATCTAACCAGTAAGATTGTTGTGAGCATTAGAGTAAGTTGTAGCCTATGAGTCATTTTTAGCATTGTGATATGTTCAATGTAGCAATGGTATCACAGTCTTAAATATTTACGTAAAATGTTTCAGAATTATAAAATTTTACACAATCATAGTTCACACAAGTTAGACAAGATTTCAACCATGTGTGTAATAAAACAATGATTCACACATATGCATGACCTTGATAATAAATGTATTATACTGACACTCATTATTTTCTGGAGGCTAGAGGTTGCAATATGGGCTCATGTGAGCTCTAAAACTTGTTAATAACTTTTATTATGAAATAGGCATTTATTTCTATATGCTCTGTGCACACTTTCTTTTTTGCAGTTTTTGGCTGGGGCTGAGTTTGAACCCACCACCTTCTGTACATAGGACTGGGGCCCTACTCCTTTGAGTTACAGGCATCACCCTCTACATGCTCTGTGATATATTTGTCCAGCCCAGCACTGAGGCTGAATCAGCAAGCTGAACAGACACTGTATTTTTGAAAGTTGTTTCTTCTATTCTTTTCCTTTCCTTTTTTTTCCTTTCTTTTTTTTTTTTAAGAGAGACTCTTACCCTGTTGCCCAGGCTCAAATTCCCTGGCATCAGCTTGCCTCCCAGCAACATCAGAGTCTCAGTCTCCTGAGTAGGTGGGACTACAGACACCTGTCACAGCACACCAGAACTCCCAGTTAATCTTTCTATTTTTAGCAGAGACAGGGTCTTGCTCTTTCTGAGGCTGGTCTTGGACTCCTAAGCTCAGGAGATGCACCACGTTGGCCTCCCTGAGTGTTGAGATTACAGACATGAACCACCACACCTAGCCTCTTTCCTCATTCTTACAAAGTCACTCAGTACATCATCTAGATTTCTTAACTTATTTTTAATATTTTCAACCTTTTGTTCCTTCTGCGCTTCATTCTGCTTCATTTTTCTTTCCTAGTTTTGTATCCCAGTTTATTTACTCTCTCTTTATTTATATCTGTTCATTGAACACACATTCAGATTTCCAGAATTCTATTAAGTTATTTTTAAAATTCACTTTTTTCCTCTTGTTTGCAGAACTCTTGTCTTATATTGTTATTCATTCTTTTCTCATGTAATATTTAATATAAATGTTAAATATTGATTAAATGTTGATTAAATATTGATTTAAGTATCTCCCGTATTATTTCAGAAACTTATATTTCTACTCCAAAATGATGTCTTCTCTACTTAATACTAGTTGAGTAAGGACACAGAGGTGGGAAACTAATTCATGATTGTGACCAGAGTAGGAAATTGCTGTCGAATACTGGGAAGATTATGTTCCTCTAACTGTGACGGTAGCTTGAAACACTCTCAATCATTTTGTTTCTAATCCAAGCAGCCTTAGTTTTTCTCCTCATTCTTAGACCCCTGAAGTTAGACCAGGCATTGATGAATCTCAGCAGTGGTCAATGCTAAGAATTGACCTGTGTCCTGTATTACTCCTGTGCCAAGGAATTGAAAAGCAGATTTGTAACACTCTCAGGATTACTAATTCTTTTTTTTTGTAATTACCACTGAGGTCTTGCAAGATCTCTTGCCAACATTAATTCTTGCATAATTATGTAGGGTGTAGGTCCTCCTGCCTGAAATCTGTGAGGAAGGGCTTCTTACAATGATAAGAAGTATAATTGTATTTCATAAATCTATATTTATTTATGCTGTTTAATATAAACTGTGTTCATTACACAGATGCCAAACAGTATTGCTCTCACTTGCTCCTTGCCAGAGAAACTTGCCTCCCTTTATAGAGGTATGGCAAGATGTCCATTTTGCAAACTTCTCTTACAGCTACACTGGTGAGATAACCTAGTTCTGATCAAAGAATATTAAAGTAGTCTTTGAGGTGGGGCATGTGGAAAATTTTTTTTCTTTTTTAGAAGTATTTTTATAATGGATGCATAAGAGGTGAACATATTTGGGAGGTACATTGATAATTCATATATTCTGGACATTAAATCTTATCAGATACATTATTTGCAAACATTTCCTCACATTCCATAGGTTGCTTTTCATTTTCTTGATAGTGTTCTGTAATGACCAAGATTTAATTGTAGTGTTGTGCGATGTATCTAATTTTTTGTTGTTGTTTCTCGGGTCTTTGGTGTCATATCTAAGGGATCATTTCCAAGTCTAAGGTCATGAATACTTGCTCCAATGTGTTTTTCTACTATTTTTATAAGTTTGGTCCTTATATTTAGGTTACTGATTTGTTTTCACTTAGTCTTTATGTATGGGGCAAGATTGTGGTCTACCTGTCAATATGTTGCCTGTGGAAATTCAGTTGTTCCTGCATCATTTGTTGAAGAGCCTTCCCTTTCCTCACTGAACAGACTTGGTACACTATTAAAAGCAATTGGCCTTGGAGGTAAGGGTTGATTTCTAAACCATTAACTCTATGACACTGACCTATATTTCTACCCTTATGCCTGTATTAAACTGTTTTGATTACTACAGCTTTGTGTTTTGAAGTTGAATCCTTCAACTTTGTCCTCATTTTTCAAAAGTGTTTTGGACATTCCGAGACCCTTGTGATTGTTTTTTTCCAAGTTTTGAAGTTGGATTCTCTTTGTTCTTATTTTTCATGTGTTTTGGATATTCTGAGGCCTCTGTGATTCTGTATTTATATGCGAATTGAGGTTTACAACTTTGCAAAAATAATGGTATAAAATGCTGTTGGAATTTTGCTACGGATTTTGTTGAATCTTAGCTCAGCTCTCTTTGGATGGTATAGACATTATCACAATTTTAAGTTATCTAATCCATGAATATAACACACCCATTTATTTGTTTAATCATTTAATTTCCAACGGCAACCTTTTATAATTTTCTGTGTAATCATTTTCATCTACTTAGTTAAATTTACTTCTAAGTATTTTGTTCTTTTGGATGTTATTGTGAATAACTTTTTTTTTTTAATTTTATTTTCAGTTTGTTCACTTCTGACATATATGTGTGTCATTATAAAAGCTTCAGCGCACATAACAAATTAAGAAAAGTAAAATTCACATTTAACAGAAACAAATGGAGACCTCCCAGCAACACTAGTAAGTCAAGCAAGTTGACACTTGGCATGGGTGAAGAAGAAAGGCTGTTATCAACTGTGTTTTTCAGGAGTGAAATAATGAACCATAGCACAGTCGGCCTCCAAACTTATTTAAAGGCCCATGGAGAACACAACTTATTTATTGTGTGTTGGCCATGTATCTGCAATCTTGCTTAATTAATTTATTTGTTCAAATGTTTTCCTTGTGGATTTTTTTCAATTTTCTTTATATAGAGGGCATATAGGATTATGCCCTCAGTGAATAGATTTTTTTTTCTATTTCTTTTCTCACAATTCAAAAGCTATTATGTGTATATATATAGTTTAATTGCTCAGGCTAGAATTTTTAGTACAATTTTGAATATCATGGAAAAAAGATGACATCCTTATCATGGGCCTGATCTTAGGGGGAAAGCTTTCAAATTTTAAAGGTTGAGTAGGATGATACTGTGCCGGTTCTTTTTTCTTCATAATTATCCCTTATTTTATTGAGGAAATTCATGGATAGCCTTCCCAATTTTTTAAATATTTTTTCCATAAAATTGTGGATTTTGAGGAATGGCTTCTCTGCATCAGTTGATATGATCAATGAGATTATATCATTTTCCTTTATTCTGTTATTGTGACAGATCTAATTTTATGGATTGCCTTAACTTTCAATCACCCTTGCATTCTTAGGGTAAGCCACTTGGTCATCGTCCATAATTCTTTTCATATTTTATCCAATGTGTTTAGTTAGATTCTGTTGAGAAATCTCCTCTATATTCAAAGGCAGAAATGCTCCATAATTTCTATTTTTATTCTGTCTATGTATCAGAGTTTTTTATTCTGTCTATGTATCAGAGTAATACTGTGCTCACAGAATGGCTTAAATAACTCCTCTCTCCTAGTATTTTCAGAGGAGTTTAAAATAGATTGCTATTGATTTTTCCTTAACTATTTGGTGGAATTGACAGATTTCATCTAGTGATTTTGAATGTCTTGATGGCAGAGCTGTTGAGTAATTGTCTCTGCCACTCGAGCCTAGTCCCTTACTCATAGATGTCACCTAAGCACTCAACAAAATCCCCAGAGACTACAATGTCAGAGGGGACACCAGTCATGTACGTAGAGGACAGATATCTGAATTCAAGGTGTTGGCCAAGTCAGTTTCTTCTTAGAGTCTCAGAAGAAAACATGTTCCATTCCTCTCTTCTAACTTCCAGTGGTTATCAGCAACCCTTAGCATTCCTTGCCTGTGACTCTGTAGCTCCACCTTCTGGCTCCCTCTTCATATGGCATCTTACCCGCATCTTTTCCACTCCTCTAAGGACACCAATTATAATCATATTTGATTATAGTCCACCTTACTCTAGTATAACCTCATATTAACTAGCTACATCTATAATGATGTTATATCTAGACAAGTTCACATTCTAATGTTCCAAGAAACCATAGATTTTGGAAGGCTCTACATAGCTCAAAACAAGGCTGCAGTGAATGGAAGGAAATAATGGACAAAATGTGTGAAATATATTGTAGTTAGACCTTGCTAATTGCTGTTGAAATATTAAGGCATATAAAACCAAGGGACTATTGTCATCTTGAAAAGAGGGGTCAAACAAGTCTCCTGCAAGGCATAGAAAACTGAGCAGAAATGGGTGAGTAGTTCAGATTCCTCCCCTCTGGGATTGGTAATGGGGGCCCAATATTCTTCCAGGATTAACACAAGCACATGGGATTTCTGCTTAACAGTGATGCTACAAATTGAATTGGAATATTAAATCACTTAATGCAGGGAGGCACAAAAACAGTAATGGCTGTGATTTGATACTAGTAATGCAAATAACCATTGTCATAAAAATAATTGCAATTTAATAATTACTCTCAGAATCATGGGAGCTAAGAAGAATGCATACAGATAAAGCCTTCATGTGTTTTGTTATTAAGATATGTATAAAAATATCTTAATTTTTAATAAATTCTTTTACACACTGGGCAAAGAAACTGAAGACAGGAGAACTGGCTAGATTCCATCAAAAAAAAAAGATGAAAGGCATAGTAAAGTAATGAGAGGCTAGTCACACTTTGCTCAGGGTTATCATTAAGATATGAATATCAATTTGTCAGAGACTTCCTGTTCCTTAAGCAGAAGGTGCATACCTTTGAGATATATGTGAATCTAGCAAGAACAAGATAAAAAGACAATTTTAGAAAACAGAAAGTGCCAACATCCACATTTATAGAACAGAAGGTCAGTATCTTGGAAATATCGATGGAGTGGTCTTTCAAAAAATATACAGCACTAACAACATTGATAGCATAAAAGATTAAGGCAGTGTTGTAAAAAGTGTTTTTTTTTTTTTTGTTTTGGAATTTTTTTTTGTGTGAAAATAAGTAGGATATAATTTAGCAAAGTCAAACTTAGAATGTAAAAAAGTTTAAAGACTTCTTTTATATATATATATGCACAAGTATTATATATTAAAATCTGAGTATATCTAAATGACTCTTTCAATACATAGAAATATAAATTTTTTTGAAGACATTCTCTTAAGGCATCACATTTTTAGAACTTTGTTTAACAGTCCTAAGAAACCATTAATATGAATAAGCTCCTTGAGGGTGAGGATTTTTATGTTTGTTTTTCACTGCTAAAAGAGAGCCTTCTGGTTATTAAGATTTTGTTATAATCATTACATAGCCTCCATGTATTTATTAATATAGTCTGTTTAAATTTTCACAAACACCTATGAACTATTTTCAAATGAAGGAAGTACTTTTTGCTGCATTTTGTTAAGTTACATAAGTTTAATGTTGATCTGAAATTCAAATTAGGGTTTATATTCTCCTGAAGTCTCTATTTTTAAGCAAAACTATTTTTCATTATTAAAATTTCTCTCTTCTTTTCCTCTAATTCTTTCCACTTTTTTCTTCTTCCCTCCCTCCCTTTTATCCTTCCTTTCTTCTTTTCTTCCACTCTTCTTTCCTCTGGTTCTACCTGTTGTTTGTCTTTCTCCTTCATTCTCTGCTTCCATTTCAGAATCTTTTTTTTTAAAGTCTGAATAGAGTGAATTTACATTTGTAAGTATTAATGAGCTAAATCCCTTTAGCACTGTTGATGTTATTGTAGTAATACTAAAAAATACCTCAATTTCTTCATATGTAGTAAAGGTTTGTTAAATTTCTCTTCATTTTTTATTAAATGGCTATTCTATTACCAATAACTTCCTGCATAATGAAACTCCAGAATTTTAAAATGAATTATTTAACTTATCAGCATTTCCATTACATTTTTAAAGTAATGTCATGTCAATTCCGACAAATTTGTTGTGGAGATTGAATGTTTAGTGTTTATTCATCATGTAACTATGCCATAGGTAACATTTTTGAAATTTCTGTAAAAATTTCTTAGGAAAAAAAGACAATTTTTAAGAAAGACAAAATGTCATTTATTCATTGAATAAGGACTCTCTCCCCTTAAATAAAGTAAATGTCTTCTAAGAAGAATGAATTTTTTTTAAAAAAAATGTTAATCGTTGAGTAAAACATCCAGCTTAAGTAAATTACGCTATTTACTTAACAGCATCCGGTATAATTTATCAAATTTCTATTTTGTCATAGTCAGCCCATATTTGAAATTAACCAAGTTTTCCTTCAAGACCATAAAATTATAGCAGAGAAAATATGCCAAATATTTAAGTTGCCCAAATGTGCACATTTAACCTATTTCTATCGTATCTGGATAAGCTTGCTCCCACCTATTATTAGAAGCAAGTGCCAGGGAATTATGTATGCTTAATTCATTTTTTGGTATTATTTTATTTTCACAGAAACTGCTCTGTTAAGATAAACTTTGGACATACTGACTTATAATATGTTCTGCCTGATTTCTGTATTACCTTTTATGCCTACAGAGATTTGCATTCATTATTATTGTAGAATGCCTACAGATTACCTTTGAATATCTAACAGTGACAAGTGCTTTTGATACATTACGGGTGTGAGATTTAATAGTATTGGGAAGCTTAAATTGTATTAAACTTTTATTAACTAAGGATTTTCTCTATATAATTGAATAAGTCAAAGCTCTGACAGCTGACACGACTTAACCAAGATTAAATCTTCACATTCAGTTAAAAATAACTTTCATATTTTGAGTGAAGAAAATAAGTAAAAATAAACTTTCAGGAAACATCATTTAATATTTATGTTTGGAATTACATTTATTTATAGCACTCATGACCTCAAGGAACCTTTGTAAGTATTCCTTTTAAGCACTTATCCTTTTTGGAAGTAGTTTTGGAATATAAATTCTGACGTGCCATAAGAAAAGTATTCTAGTTTATATCAAAAATTAATTTATTTTTTGTTGATTAGAAAATAAGATTTTCATAGTATAATGCAACTTATATTTAAGACTTTTAATTTTTTGCAATTATCTTTTAAATAAATCAAAAGTTCGTTTCGACTTTATTATATTCATTGGCAATTCTTCCTCTATTTTTGCAATTCTCTTTTAAATAAAGTCAAAAGTTCTTTTTGACTTTTATTATATTCATTGGTAATACTTCTATCAATGCATCTAATTTTACTTAATTCTAAATTGTATATATGACACCACAAAAGCACTTCCAATTGCTTAGTGGATTTAATTGGCTTTCTGAAATTTCATATTAAGATGAAATTTTACTGGGTGGCACCTGTGGCTCAGCAGGTAGGGCGCCAGCCCCACATGAGGGTGGCGGGTTTGAAACCGGCCCCAGCCAAACTGCAACAAAAGAAAAACAGCCGGGCGTTGTGGTGGGCTCTGGTAGTCCCAGCTACTCAGGAGGGTGAGGCAAGAGAATTGCCTAAGTCCAAGAGCTGGAGATTGCTGTGAGCTGTGATGACACAGTACTCTACTGAGGGTAATGAAGTGAGACTCTGTCTCAAAAAAAAAAAAAAAAAGATGAAGTTTTACTGTGACATAACAGACTTATTAATTACTGACTGCCTTTTGGAAAAGGTGATAGCATTTGGATACTCAGTTTATGTTAGTAAATACATATACCCATGCACATTACAAATATATAAAGCAGTAAAATAATACATGAACATAATTCTCATAATACTTTTTGATGGACTAATTAATTTTTACATGAAATGAGTGTATCCATTTTTGTTCCCTTTTTCTTACTCTCTTCTTAGATTTTTAAAAAATATTTTGCCTTTAATTTGTTAGCATTTACTAATTAGCCAGTATCAGCACAGGCATTGATGTCAAAAAGGCCTGAGATTCAGTCCTTTCTCCAGTAACCTTGTAAAGTGATATTGTTCTTATACAATAAAAAAAAATTAAAAAAGAAATAAATATAGATTGTAACTCATGGGTACAAGGAGGAATATAGTAAAATACTTAGAAAGCATACATTCTATATGTATGTAATATTAATTTATTAACATGCATTGAATACACTATGTTTTAAAATAAATGTATGAAAATATTGATGTATGTATTGATTGTGTGCTAAACAGGTCCTTCACACTTCATGCAATTTATTGATTATGAGGGGGAGAGAGATAATTATATTATGGAAGCTTTCATGAGGCACTGGCTTGACACACACAGTTCAATCTTATTGTCATCCTTCAGAGGTATTTGTTATTATGGTCATTTCATAGGAGAAGTTCAGAGTGGCAAAGGGATGATCTCATGTCGTACAGCTATAACATTATAAAGTTGATTTTAAGTTGTGCCTGTGGCTCAAAGGAGTAGGGTGCTGGCCCCATATTCCGGAGGTGGTGGGTTCAAATCTAGCCCTAGCCAAAAAAAGAAAAGACTTAAAATCTATATTTTATTGAAAATACTATGCTATAAAATATTTTTAATCATTTTAAATTAAATAATTTATAGTATTATAATGAAAAATTATGTATGTATAATATACACACAGAGATGGCATGTTGTTATCAGGTATGAGCCTCATTCTAGCTTCTAGTGTTACAAAGGTATAACAAAGACAGCCATTGTTTACAAGAATACAGCTTCTGAATTCTCTAAAGCGTAATCAACTCGCAACCCATGGAGAGGATCAGGTAGTTATTTCTGTACTGAGATGACTTGATGGAGTCTTAGGGACAGTACCTTCTATTTGTGGCTAGGCACTGGAGACAGACTCTTGGTTCGAGATCCACGCACAGAGCATAGTGTTTTTTCAATTAGAGAGTAGAAATATAAACAGGAAGAGAACTGGAGTTGAAAACATTGGTAAGATCAAACCATAGAGCGTGTGTTTCCCGACAGTTGAGTCTTAGAGTGATGGGCACTTTGAGAGCATTTTGAAACAAGAAAAACCCAAATGGCAAGTATATGGAGTTTAGGACAGTCTCTAAGATATTAGCATGATTTTCACTGATGGTGGAGAGTACACACTCAGCCTTTTTTTGAAGAATAGCAAGAAGTAGGAGGTACTGGAAATAAATAACTGGAGCACTTCACTGGCGTGAAGAGTGAACCATGACCATGGGCCCATGAAACCTTCTTGACACTGACAGGATTGGAGCATAAGATTACATGCAAATTGAGTAGACATGGTGCTGGTTAAAGGTCTTGATTTATTCTTTCTTGACCAGTGTTTGGCCTGGAATCTGGGTCTGCCTACATGCTACTCTTCCTTGTGCTAATACAACATTAACTAATTAAAGAACATAATATTCGTTCATTATTTTTCATTCATTGATTGTAAAAGACATACAGAGCAATTTCTTCCAGCCAGGCATTGCTTTACACCCCAGGGATCTACCAGTGAACAAATTAAATGTACCATTTGTTCTTCTTTTTATTATTGTTAAATTAGAATGTATTATTTAATGAGATATCGGAAAAGTAAATAGACCATTACAATATAGTGTCATGTATTTAAATACGAATCTGGAAAATAAATAGAGAAAAGCACTCTAATCCTTAGGGTGACAAAGATTTGTAGAAGTGAGCATGACTTAAGACTTGAAAGTTAATTATTATTTTTCTATTTTAAGGATAGAGAATGCCACCTTTGAAAAGAACTAACTAGCAAATATACTCACTTGGGAATTTAAGTAGTACTGTAAACTTGGATAACAGCATGCTAATAGTAAAAGAAAAGGGATTGGTAAGATATGAGGCTGAATTATTATCAGGAACTTTAGAATGCCTTATTTAATATACAAATTAATTTTTATGTGTACCAAAGGGTAAAGGGCTTTTCATTTGCAAGTTTTTTGGTTTTGTTTTTGTTTTTCTCTTTTTGAAAAAATGGTTGTGGCTGTAGTGTGAAAGAGAAACTACATAGGGGCAGGATTGACAATAGTAAGAGCAAAGATTATGTAGCTGTAGTCCCAAGCAGCATTTGGAGCAGAAGCTAGTCAGCTAGCTACCCGGATGATAGATAGATTGATAGAGACGATTGGCAGAGAGACAGATAGTTGCTGTTTACAGCAGGCCTCATCCCTTTACAATTAGAAGAAATGTCCCCTTTCCTTCCATAAATAAGTTATAAACACCTAAGCCCTGCACAGTCTACTTCTCAAAATTAATTCTACTTGCAATTTGTACCCCAGTCACCTGTGAGAATTCTTAAAGCATTAGTGTCATATGCTTTCAGAAAAAAAAAAAAAAATCTTTCAGAATATTCTCAGGCCTTCTTTTTTTCTCCCACACCTTTTATTTATTTATTTATTTTTGGTTCTGAATATATATACATTTTAATGATGAACATTTATTACTTTGGTGAAATTTATTTATTTAACATTTTTATTTTTGTAGATTTAAGGAGTAAAAGTGGCTTTTGCTATGTGGATGAATTTCTAATGCTGACGTAAGGGTTTTTTAGTGTACCTGTCACCTGTTGAGTGGGTAAATAAAACACATTATATGTACCATGGAGTACTACTCAGCCAAACTTAATGTTTTTATTGTCTGCTCCAAATAGGCCTAGTCATGGCAACTGTCTGTCCATTTCCCCATGTGAACCCAGAGGAACCATTGCTGTCTTCTATGGCTCTCATTAACAATCATAAACTAAAAAAAAAAAAAAAAAAAACATAAACTCTCTTTGAATTCCTTGACACACAAACTGATAACTGAATGCAGCTTAATGAGTATCTTCTCACAGACCAATGATAATAAAAAAGAAAGCAATAAAAACCCAGTAGTTCTTCAACATTTGCATGCATAAGAATCATCTGGGGAGCTTGTTAAACAGAGATTCTTGGCCCCACTCCTGGTAATTTGGATTCAATAGAGCTAAGCTGACTCCCAACATACTACAATTCTGATAATGCCCCAAGTGACGCTTCTAGTCCACAGATCTGAGTCTGCGGATAAGGAGAAAAATACTGCTCAGGCCAAGCCATAATGTAATTTCTCTTATAAGACTATCTTTCCCCTCACATCCACCTGCCTTAAATCGGAGAGGACTTGATGAACCTCCCTTTAATCATAACGAATATTTTCTCTTCTTGGGAATCCCAGGAAAGAGACTAATATTATTTTCTTCTGAGCCTTCTTACTTCATGTAAAGACTGTATCCCTAATTCTTCACATGTTGCCCAATTTTACCATTTCCTCAAGATGAATTCTAAGAGATTATCCAACCGCCTTCAGGGAAACTCCTCTCCTAAAGGATATGGCCTATTATCACAGTTGAGGAAGACAGCTGCCAATATTTTGTCTCTGGATTTATGGAGACTGGGTTTGACTTGATGAATCCTCATTTCCTATCACTTCTCTCATCATTCATGGCAATGAATTCTAACATATTTTTTAAGGAAGATAAGAAAATCATTTAGATGACAGATTCAAGATAACTCAAACACTAAAGATTTGAAACCCAGGATACTCATAACAGCTTTTGACCTCCCAGTCCAATTTTGGGAAACCAGACTACCAGCCAGCTAGTGTGATAAGTAGCAACTGAGATGGAAATCTCTTTACATAGTACTTCTCCCTTCATTCATCGTATTTTTCATTTACATGTCTATATTCTAGTCTTATTCCCTACTCTCCACTATTATATGACCCCAAAACTGTTTTAGCCTTATTACGTATTACAATTATTTTATCTATAGTCACTCATTACCATTTTATGTAATTTTATTGCAATGTACCTGAGTTTCAGCATCAAGAGTATCTCAATGTCAAATATTGTCTCTGTTCTTTCTATGCCTACCTCCTTTCCAACTTCACTTTACTCCTTTATATAAATGGTGTGTATGGCATCTGACTTTGATAACTGTGCAATTTGGGGGATTGTATGTGCGAAGCCATTAATAAAAGGGACAGATATGAAATGAGACAATGTCGGCTAAAGACTTTTATCTTTCTTTCTGTAGATGCAAACCTGATAATATGAAAATATGCAAACCTGATATTTAGTGTTAAAATGGTGATCTTAGTATATATGGTATCAAGTCAGAGGATAAAATCTAAGGATTCCAGTACCGAAATATAGAAATAGCCTAGTTATTGATGATGATGCATTTGAAAGTTTGAGTGACTCCTAGGCCAATCCAAACTTAAAGTTTTATTTTTTCTTTAATAACACCAACAAAAGTTCCTATGGCATTATAAGCCACAGGTGGTTGGATTTTCTGACATGGAGTCCGGAGAATTCTTACCTGATAGGGCTGAAAATAGAACCTGATACTTGGCAAGGCACTAAACAAATCTGAGTATGCAGAGAAAAACACAGTGAGATGTGCAGTGCCTATAGTAGTGTGCTTATCTGCATTGTAACTAATACTTTCAATACTTACTTAACTCATTGCATTAAAGAAGTGTTATGTCACTCAATGACGAGGAATTTAATGACTAAAAAATTCATGACAGTGAATCAGAAGCTTATTGGTTGTTAAAAACAAAGATGATGACATGTTTTTGATTGTTTATAATATGTAGAAATACATATATGACAGCAGTAGCACACAAGAAGGAAGGTGACAATGGAAGCTTATAAGATTCTTATTCTGTGATGTGTCATGATACTATGTGAAGATACCGTGATGCATATTTTAAATTCCAGAGAAATTACATTAAAAATAAATAAAGTGGTATAGGTAATCAGCCAATAGAAGAGGCAAAATGATACCCTAAAAATAACCAGCCAATTCAAAAGAACCCCAACGAAGTGGGAAAAAGGGAAGAACGAAGAAATGAGACAAATAGAAAACAACAGCAAAATGATAGATATAAATTAATTCTATTCATAATTACATGAAAGGCAATGGTTCAATCACTCAAAACAGAAATTGTCAGAGAAGATGACAAAGTAAATTCTGTCTAGGATTCTCAGTTTCTCCCCCTTTTTTATCTGTCCTGATGAAAAACGCTGAGTTCCTTGACCACTGTGGGACCACACCAACGGGACATTTTCCCTTGCCTGCTTGAACCCAGACAGGGGTCTTCAACATCCTCAGAATCTGAGAAGCTGTTTAGATTGGTGCTCAAAAACCCTCTGTGTGACAAATCCTGTAGTTTAATACCTATAAACTAGTCCTCACCCTGAGCTCAACCCCTTAAACGCATACAAACTCCATAATAAATCAACACCTCCTGGCGCTCATGCCTAGGTAGTGCAGCCCTTGTCTCTGTCAGGAGAATGTGCTGTAGCTCCCCTGTGTACATTACTGCCCCTCTCCAATGCTTTGGGCTGAGAAGGAAAAAAAAAAACAAAAACAGGCATTTGAAGCTTTGAGGGGAAAATGTCAAGGAAAATTTCACCTAAATTTCAGAAAATCAAAAGAGATCATGCTCTTTTTCTCATTTATTTATACCAGTAAAAAGAAAGTTCTTTTCTTTTCTTCTTTAAAAAAAAAATATCTTTCCATCAACTTCATTAGCAAGATCAATCACTCAGCTTGTAGTTTAATCTCTTTCTTTATCTATGTC
>CAUYQV010170069.1:0-19221 GCA_963574575.1 Galagoides demidoff
TGGCGGGCAACTGTGGTCCCAGCTACTTGGGAGGTGGAGCCAGGAGTCTCGCTTGAGCCCAGGAGTTGGAGGTTGCTATGAGCTGTGATGCCATGGCACTCTACCCAGGGGGATAGCTTGAGGCTCCGTCTCAAAAAAAAAAAAAAAGAGTAATGGTCCATACACTTTACCATTCTACATATGTTCTCCTCCCACTTCTGGTTTGGGGCAGGACACATCTTAAAAAGAAAAGGGCTCCCAGGTCTACAAACCTGAGTGAGACCTGAATGAATGAATAAACACATCCACCAGTAAAGTGCTATCTGCAGGGAGGGATGAGCCTGGGAAACAGAGAAAGGAGACAATGGTCCAATACCATTCAGGGAATGGGAGGCCACAGACCTTAAGGCTCTGTGGTATCTGAGCCTCCAGCCATCAGGTTCATTTGCATAGTGGAGATAAATAACATCAAGTGTCGCAGGAGAGAACATCGCCCTTACCAAATCCAGTCATCACAGACAGTTTTCTGATGAGAATTTGATGTTCAATGGTATTGGGTCTCTGGGAAGAAGTGTGCTGACCAGTGGACTCAAGGGCCCAGCCCACTTGAAAGTTAGAGTTATCTTTATTATATTCCACAGAAAGTAGTTTCCTCCTACTTAGGTTCTCATGAAGAAGAATTGTTTTTAGATTCAAATATATCCTTCAGTCTAAGAGGAGAAGTTCCTTTTTTATAAGAGACAAATTCAATGAACATTTAATGTGAGCTAAAATACCTAGTAGGTGGATGAACATATAACTAAAATGTATGGACTTGATTGAAGAATCCGTAAGGTAAAAAATGGGTAACTAAATTGAAAATGTTCCATGTTTCATCAGCCTGTTGTAAGATTAACATTAACGTAGATGTAGTTGGAACTACATCCCCCCAATAACATCAACTAACTATTAGATCTATTTTAATCCAAAATGATGTAATTGTTATTAAAAGACTGTAGATTTTAAGGAGCAAGGGTGCAGGTAACCTATGTAGGGCCAAAACCAGAGGTTAGAAAGTTGTCAGGAGCCTGAAAATCCAGGTAGGCAAAAGGCTGTACCATTCTTCATTCTCTGAAAGATTACTATTTTTTGCTTTTTTAGTTCCCACGGTGAGTGAAAGGTAGACATCTCACAGTTTCCTGGCTTGCATGACCAAGAACCTGCATGACTATGTCAGACATACACTCTGTTCCTATCAGCCACATCCAAGACGTGAGTAGTAAAAATGTAGATAAAGCAGAGTGGTGCCTGTGGCTCAGTGGGTGGGGCACCAGCCCCATATACCAGAGGGTAGCGGGTTCAAACCCAGTCCTGGCCAAACTGCAACAAAAAAAATAGCCAGGCATTCTGGCGGGCACCTGAAGTCCCAGCTCCTCAGGAGGCTGAGGCAAGAGAATTGCTTAAGCCCAGGAGTTGGAGGTTGCTGTGAGCTGTGACACCACTGCACGCTACTGAGGGAGATATAGTCAGACTCTGTCACCAAAAAAAAATAAAAAAGCACATAAAGCATTGTATGTAAGAGGAGAATTAAGGGCATTATTTTGAGCTGGACAGATCCTCTATTAAGTTAGTAATACAAGGCTGAAATTATAATGGTCATCGACATCTCTAGCTAGAGAGAACTTCAACCCTTTACAAAGTTCCTCTTTCCAGCATAGTTTAAGAAAGCCTCTGGGAGTAACTTATCCCCATCCATCTAAGCGGTTAGGTTTCCCTTCTCTATTGGAATCAGTCGAAGTGGGACTCTCTGCCCCTGGCTTCTATAGGTCCATAGCAGCTCCAGCCAAAACAAAGGGCATTGCTTTTGGCAGTTCTCTGCTGCTAAGCCTCCATCGCTGACACAACCTTAATCCTCATCAAATTGGAGTTGTCCCACCACTATTGATGCTAGCACTAGTCAAGCAGAGATAGGGCAGGCAGTGATGCTCTGATTCAGACCAGGGCATTTCCACTATCTCTGCTCTCCAAGGTATGGATCTCTGCTTATTCACTCTGGCTACTAATCTTTTTGTGAAATGCAAAAGAGAATTTTTCTTCCTTATCTGTCTTCTTTCACAGGAGAAGGGGACAGTAATGGGCTTAATGAAAGACCTTTTCTAGTTTACATAGTCAGCCTTTTGTTTTGTTCTCCTCTGTGTGCCATTACTTTCCAGAACCATCACGTCTCACAACAGGGAGATGAAACATTGCATAATGCAGTAAGCTGGATGGATCTTCCCTGTTTTGTGTATGCATTATCTATTTCTTTCTCTCTCTTCTAAGATTGTTATAAATATTTAATGAGACAGTGAATCTTAGAAGTGCTTTAAATATATCAAATGTTACATAATTATAAATATTTTTATAAAAGTTTCTCTGAAGAGTGTATCCTCCTTGTTTAATCATTCGAGTTTTCTCCTATTAGACTAAACTTGGTCTCCTCTCTACTTTTACAAACTTCAGTTGTAAAAGTCCATGGCAACCCTCAAAGAAGGAAGGGTCTGGAGAGTAGAAACTTCCATGTTCATAGCAGCTATAAAAGATATTTATATTTGGATCTTACTTCTTTCTTCCATACCTCCTGTCTGTCTTCATATCTATGAATTGAGGGCTAACAAACTAAACCCAGGCAATGTTTTCATAATACACTGCTTTCCAAACTAAGCCTAGGAAAAGTCTGAACTTAGTCATTCAAAACCATCAAACATGCAGAAATCGGAAAAAGGAAACAAGAGAGAAAATACTCAACCTAAGAACACAAATAGGTATAAGTCCCCTGGCAAAAAATGAGATATTTACTGTGAAATTAACAAAACAAAATATAACACTCAATGCTGGGAAGTGTGAACGAGGCAATCAACAACTATCATTTAATTTAAGCTTATTCAGTTTGAAAGAATTTTGAAAGGTGTATCAAGTGCCTCTATATTGTTCATTTTTGAACAAGTGTTTATAAATTGAGTATATCTCCCCTAGAGTAACAAGTCCAAAACCCAGGCAAAGATTTATGATAGTGCATTATTTGCATAGTAAAAACTTGGGGAACCAAATCAAATATTCAAGAACAATAATGGTTAAGCAATCATGCTTAATCCATTTTGTAAAATATTTTCCAAATATAACAATTACTTACGCACAGCACTGCAATGAGATAAGAAAATTTTTCTGGCACATACTTGGTAAGAGAGTATAGGAGATAGCATCTGTGTTGATATAAAATTTTACTTATCCATAGCAGGCACAATATTATGTTATAGATGTCCCATTTATTCCTCTAAACAATGTGTTATATAATTGCTGAACTATGGGGATGTGTTCCAAGAAATCCATTAGTAGTCAATTTTGTTTCTATATGAACATCATAGAGTGAATTTTCACAAACCTGGATGGCATAGTCTATGACTTACTCAGGCTACATGGTAGAGCCTATTGTTCTTAGGCTGTAAACCTATACAACACATACTGAATATTGTAGGCAATTGTAACAGTATGCTAATAATTTGTGTATCTAGACATAGAAACCTCCCTGTGCTGTGCTATTATATTCTGGCTATTCTACATGACTAGACAATAGTAATTTTTCAGTTCCATTTATAATCTATTGCATCATCATAAATGCAGTCTATCCTTGATGTGAAAGTTGTTATGAGTTACATAACTGTATTATTAAAAATATTTTTTAGGCAAGTAATTTGGCTTCAGAAGGTTTTATCATAGTGGCCAATTTAAGAATTGGCAGCCTAGTACAGAATTTACACTGAGGAAGTTCCCATATTCGATTCTCCTTCTCTAGTCCTGGTTGGCATGGCGGCCCAGAGGGTAAATTCATAGCCTGGCCCTTATCGCCACTCTGTCACCTACTACAGCATTCCTGATTGAACACCCCATTATGAGTCTTAAAATTAATGTCTCTCTCTTTCCAAAGATATAAAAGAAAATAAGAGGGTTTGAGTAGACCTGCTCGTGGTGAAGTATCAGTAACATTTCTTTTTTGCATATGTTTATAGCTATATACTAAGTTCATATACATTCTAAGAACTCCACTATTAAATGCAAGCACCAGTGATTTCACAATTTTCCTACTCCTTGTGAAGGATAGAAGATTCATTGTATCATAAATATAAAAATGAAATAATGGCCCAAACCAAAGAAATACATATATTCCCTTAAATACATGCATAGATACAGATAATACATAGATATATATTACATATTTATTTATATATATCCACAAACACACAAAGATATATACACAGACATATAAATCTGTATATATACATATATTTCGTTGAATATATGTTCATAGTGAAATCAAGGAAAAATCAAGGGAGGGATTACATTTGGATATGTATAAAGGTAAAACAACTCAAAACAAAGTGATAATTAAGCTAAATGCTAAAAATCTCTCCTCCACCATGGTAGAAAGGTACACCATTTAGGAAATGCTAAATGTATTAATTCCCGTTATAAATTAGGCTACTTACAGCATACATTCTACTTACAGTGCTATACTACTCAGAATAGCATTTAACAATAAATTAGCCTCGGATAGAAATCCCCTGTGGCCTTTACTTGTTTGAGCTTTTAATTAAATTGCTGAAAGCAAATAATAGTTCCCACCGTATTACATGAGACTATTCATTGAACAAGACGATGAATGCATCTAGCCTGAACTTTTGACTATAAATCATCTCCCTCAACAAAGGTGTTTTTGTATCATTTTTCCTCATGAAAATAACAGTAAAGGAAATGATCTAAAAAAAAAAGGTTATAAAATTGAGGTTATAAAAGAAGATTACTTTCCTAGGAAATATTATAAAGATTTTCTGTTACCTAAAACCTGAATTCTAGGTTTAAATTTTATATCGCCAAAAAACTTGAATTTTCTCTTTCTCATTATTTGTGCCTTCCATTTGAATACTAAGAAAAATTTAATGACTCAAGCAAAGGTCACTGAAAATATTATATAGAATTGAGATTTGAGTAGCCTGGAAAACAGAATCCACTTGAAAAAAAGTGCCTAAAAACATCAGATGGAATATTAAACATGATTAAAGTATCAAATCTTAAGTTGACAAATGAAATTCTTTTAAGATACAAATTAAGTATCATCTTTCAACATATTGGCCCTTCATTCTCTTGCCAAGTTCTCTGAAATATTCACCTCATGTTTGTCCTCAGCTAATGAGAGGATGGAAATTTTTATAACTAAATACTGTGCTTGAGAAGCCAGTGCAGGTTGACCCATTAATGATACGGTGGCACGCTAAAGTGGATTAGCTTTTACCCGGGTTAGGAGCAAAGATGGGGGTCACAAAGGTAAGGAAGCTCTTCCTAGTGAAGCTCTTTTTCATTCATAAAATTTCAAAGGATTGTTGGAAATTCATTAAAACAAACTAAATAAGGCATGATTAACTTTAAATAAATAAATCTATAGGGTGGAATAAATTGTGTATATTGTGCACATAAGGGGAAAAATAGTAACCCACAAGAAACTTGGATCTTTAAAAAATAAGCCAATGTGTATGTTGCCTTTCCCTTTTTCCTACATTTTTTTACTCCCACAATGCCCCTTTCTTCTGAAGAAACACTAAAGCACTTTTTCAACCATAAAAACATTTGGCCTTTTTTTTTTTTTTTTTTTGCAGTTTTTTTGGCCAGAGCTGGATTTGAACCTTTGAACCCACCACCTTTGGCATATGGGACTGGTGCCCTACTCTTTTGAGCCACAGGTGCCAGCCAACTTGGCCTTTTTCAAAGTGAGACAAACCAAATTCTCACTGTAGTTATAAACAAACTATATGTGGAAGCTGTCCACTTATCTTCTGCTTTTGACTCAACTAATTTTTTGTTGCAGGAGCTCACTCCTGTAATCCCAACACTTGGGAGACCAAGGCAGGTGGATTGCCTGAGATCACAAGTTTGAGACCAGCCTGAGCCAGATTAAGACCTCTTCTCTGGACACTGTGGTGCGTACGTGTGTACATGTGCTCCCTGCTAGTAAGGAGGTTGAGGCAAGAGAATCGCTGAAGTCCAGGAGTTTGAGGTTGCTGTGAGCTGTGATGTCACAGCACTCTAATGAGGGTGACAGAAAAAAAAATTGTTTTCCTTTATAAATTGAGCTACAAATAGTATTCTTTTATTCTACAGATGAAGTGTTTAATACTTGAATAATCACCAACACATCTCACATACATTGGTGTGAGAAATAAAAATAAGAAAGAAAATTAATTATATAAATGTAAGTAAAAGAACAAGAAGGAAAATAGAAGTGCTTTGTAGTCCAAAATCTTGTCACGTGTTAATATATTGTAGCTAGTTTTTAGTATTTTCTTTTTCAGTTGCCTGTTGCATTTTTCCCTTGGTCACAAATCTTATTTATCACTTATTTACATGTTAAAATTGAAAAGGAGAATGTTTGTTTGATGGATCATTAGTTGTATGCCTTTTGGCATATGATGATTGGATTTTTTGCAATGAATACCAGCTTTGATTGGAGTCACCACTTTATTAAGTTTATAATAATCATAATATCTTTCCATCACATTCTCTTTTTTTATGTACATAGCTAACCAGGACAACTAGGACATTGAAATGTAGTAATAAACACACTTTGTTTTGTTTTTTTTAATTTTGTTTGTGTCATTCAAGACACAGAATAGAATACTACTATTTTATCTAATAAAATTAGGCCTCCATATCACATCCTTCCTGTTTTAGGGCATCTGTCTTTGCTGCTGTGCTAGAAAAGCTCCTGTCTCGGATGGTCTGCGCCTCTATTTCATTCAGGACTCTGCTTAAATGTCACATCCTCACAGAAGCCTTCCTTGGTAACTCTCAAAATCTGTAGTTCCTATTGTTGTTTGCCCCTGCCTTTCTCTTTTATTTCATAATATTTATCACTACGTGGGATTATATTTGTATAGTGACATTGCTTCTTTTATTACCTGTCTCTCCTTCCAGAATGTAAGACCAATGAAGTTAAAAATTTTCAAATTGTCTCCCATGTGGCCAGGGCGCAGTGGTTCACACAACACGGTTCCCAGAACAGCAGCATCAATATAAACTGGGAATTCATTAAATGTGCTCAGTCTTAGGCTCCAAACTTGACCTACTGAATTAGAAACTCCATGAATAGGCTTAGCTGTCTGTTTTATAACAGTGCATTCTGATGCACTCTCTGAAAACTATGTCGTAGAAATGGCTGGCGTTCAGTAAATACCTTACCTTCAATGTCAGCTTCGCAGATCAGGACTTCACTGAGGGAATCTTCTTAGTTGCTGAAGTTACTGATTTCCAACTCTATAATCAGTAAGTGGGAAAATAATCCTAGGATGGTTTTCAAGTCATATGCCAAGATAAGGATGAGGGTTAATATTCACTGATCCCTTGACTTCATAAACTTCTATCTTGCTAAGGAGACCTCAGTGGCACTCTGACTGACAATCTGGGGATTTGTGTTATGCCAGATCCAAATATAGAGGTTCTTAAAAGACTCGCATGCCCTTTTGGCGGGGGAAAGGACATGTGTATCTGAGGAGAGGAATAGAGTGTTGGGAGTACATATTTGTATTGTTACAGGAGTGTCCATCCTCATGATTTCCCAAAATCTCCTCTGGAATAGTGTCTGAATTGCAGAATTTACTCAAGGATGAGCACTCACTAAAGCACTAGTCTCCCACCTTTTTGGCACTAAGACAGGTTTCACTGAAGACATTTTTTTCCATGGACCAGAGTGGAGGGTGTTTTTGATATGAATCGGCAAGAAATTGATTTATTGCAGTCTCTGTGCAGTCAAACCTCTTTGCTAATGACATTTACAGCCACTCTCCAGCACCAGCATCCCCACTGCAGCTCCACCTCAGATCATCAGGTGTTAAATCCTTGTAAGGAGCATGCTACTTAGATCCCTCACACATTCAGTTGACAGTAGGGTTCATTCTCCTGGGAGATTCTAATGCCACTGCTGAAATGCAGAGATGAGAGTGATGGGGAGCGGCTGGAAGTACAGATGAAGCTTCTCTCACTTGCCGGCCTCTCACCTCTTTCTATGGGACCCGTTCCTAACAGGCCATGGATGGTACCATACTGGATGATGTCCCAGGGGTTAGGGACCACACGGTTAAAGGATTAAAACTCTATTGTGGCAACTCATTCCCTCCCTTATCACACCTGATATTTTTAAATTATAGGTTAGGAACTTGACTTTTATGGCATGCTAATTAATTTTGTTCTTAGGGGTCCCCTGATTATTAACCACAGCTAGAACATTCTTCTGTCTTTGGATATTTAATTTATAACTAATACAAGTTGGCTAATTGACTCTGGATAACTTAAGCCAATTTTTGAAAGCTAGGAAAATAAATTCAGAAATAACTAAAAAGCATGCTTTATAGTTTTCTTTGTCATCTTTCCTTATTCCATTGAATAAGATTCAAAATACGCAGGAAAAGAGTGTCAGATTGTCTTACCTTACTTCACTTTTGCTAAAAGGAACCCAGGACACATTGAATTATGGTACCAATAAGAGGAATACAATGGGAAATTGGTAGATCCCCAAAACAAATCCCCAATGCAGTTAGGAAAATTAGAGAAAACTGATGTTTGTAACCCACAATAGCAAATGTCCACTATTCTGGGTTTTTTTTGTGTGTATGCTTGTTTTCTTTTAATTTTTTTTTAGTACTGATCACTAGGCACTAAACTAAATAATTGAACTTATTTACAGTTTTGAAAAACTGAGTGTAGAAACATTTTTTTTCCCCCGTAGTGCTGCTGGTCAGAAAGTATTTGTTTTATTTTGAAAGGAAACCATCCTGTCCTGTACGTAGCTTGATTTTCCTCTTCCGTTTGAAGTTCTTTAAAAGCACTGATGCATTAATCTTCACCAACACTCTGAGAAGGAAGAAAGGATTATTATACTCATTTTTCAAATGAGAAAAGCAAGACAGAAAGAGATTAAGTAACTTGCTAAAGGCGAGCGAAGAAGTGCTAGAATTTGTGAGTTTGAACAAGTTCCCCCTCAACTGAAGCCAGGGGTGGTGGCTGGGGGTTGAGGGTTGAGGGTAGGAAGAAAGAAGGAAGACTGAAAATTATAGAGCTTTTGTGCAAAACCTTTTCAGCTTGTCATCCAAATCACAATTTTGCTTTTTGAATACAATGGCAGTAGACATGGGCAAAGAAATGTCTCTGCCAGATACATTTTAGAATTATCCTTTGGTCCAGTTTCCACTGGCAACATTATTAAAAGTCCTGAGTCCATTTCTGCTGTGTCACAGAACTCCTGTGATCCCAGGAACAGATCCCCTCTGTGAAGGTTTCGGGTTCACCTGCACGTAGCACTCTTGTAAAAAATAGACTCCAGCAGTTAGTGTTCGGACTCTGTAAATATGTCACCAGACCACTCTTCCTTGTAGAGCTCAGAAGCCATTGGAAATTATTTTTCTCATCCAGTAAGTAATTCCCAAACTTTCCCAGATGTATTTTACTTTATCAATAGTCTAATCCACAGGAGCTGATCATAAACATTATTGACTGAGCACAGAAGCACCATTTTCTGCTTATTGGAAAAAAATTAGACAATGTGTAATGGAAGCACACAGCCTTTATGGACTCTCAATTAAAATAAAGACAAAAATGAGAAAATAGCAATTTTTTTTGCTGGCTTCCAATTCAGTTTTATTTTCTGTGGATTCTTCCTTTCCTCTCCCTTCCTGGATTTCCAAGTTTTTAATTTGACTAAGCAAAAATGCAGATTATGCCAATCACTTTTATAGATATGGAGAGTCAAATTCCATAGACTGGAATAGTGTGGTATTTCTTTAACAATTTAAAGTTATTCAGTGTGTTTCAAAAGTCTCCCCTATAGTCACCACACACAGGGAACATGAGAAACTGTAGCTAAATGTGCCTTTATTTACAAAATAGTCATTATGAAATTTTATAAAATATTTACAAAATATTGTCGACCTGTTGGCCACCTCCTTGTAAAATTTTGTAATGAATGTTGGTTCCCTGTGTATGGCAATGTCAGGTGTGACTTCTGGGGAACCCTGTGTTATAATCTTCCAAAGACCGTGAAAGGAATTTAATAATCATAATAAAGGTAATAATACAATAGCAACCAGATAATTAACTCCTCACTTCATCCTTCCCTTGCAAAATATATGTAAACATTGAAACAGAGTGTACTATGATGGGTAAGAAGATTTCAAGGGTCTTATCAGATTTCAGGGTCTTATCAGTTTTCCTTTAAATTTCCTTGTATGAACTTTCTGATATCCTTTCCCTACTTTTTGAGGATTGTGCTCTGTGATAAGAAGCTAAATACTTTATTTGCAGGACACAGACTCCAGTTTTTCCCCATCTGTTCAAATCTCACCTCTGTAAATAACCAATTATGTGAAATAAATTCATAAACTCAGTATCCCTAGGCTGTCATTGCTTGCTCTTAAACTGGAGATGGTATTTATGACTATCTCATAGAATCTGCAAGGTTTACTGAAATAAGGCTCTTGCAATGTTCTTGGCACATGGTAGGCATTTATTTCATGTTAGCTGTTGCTGTTAGGTTTCATGTTAATTCTACAAGTGGTACTGTATTTGTCATTTCAAGGGTGAAGACTTTTAGAGAACCTGAATGATATGTACCCCTTTGATCTCATTTGCATGCACCTAAATCTAGGCTTCAGTTTCTTTACCCGTATTCTGATTACCTCGATAATTTTGTTTAGAATTCTCTTTTCAAATCCCCTCTACAATACAGGTCCCATTTTCATCCTGCGCTCTACCTATGATGACCTAGACTATCCTGTTACCTCAGCTCTGAGGGACTGGCAGACGCAGCCTGCTTTCTGAGCTACCACCATTTCCTTCTGTTAGAAGACACTGGAAGATGGTGGTTTGACGGATATATCTGTTTATACCAGTGGTTTTCAAATTTCAATCTGCATCAGAATCAGTTGTAGAACCAGACTTCTACCTTCTGAAGATTTGGTATATTTAGGGTGGAGGGTGAGATTATGCCATTCTAAGTTCATAGATAATGCTGATACAACTGGTCTAAGGACCACATTTTGAAAACCATTGGTCTGTTTCTCTCAAAAGTCCCTCCCAAAACCACTTTGCCAGAAACACAGAGTTTTTAAACAACTTAAGAAATTATCAAATTATTAAACTTCCTGTCCAACCATAATTTTTTTTCCAACCATAATTTTTAGTGAGTACCAGTTATAATCAACATTTGGAATTATCAAGTGCTTGTTAATATAATATTTACATTTTACAGAAAACGTATAGCTCTTAACTTGCTACATGCTAGTGGGCTTAACATGTAGTTATTTCACCTTGAATATAAAAATTTCCTTATTAAAGAATACCTTTCTTCTGAGAATCTGAGAATATCACATATGAAGAAGTTGCTTTTTCTGGAATGAAGATATTAGCTTTATTTATAATATTTGTGAAAGGAAAGGTGAAAAGTTGATTTTGTAATTAATGATATCCAGAATCGACAAATGAACAAGATAAAAAAAAACCCAATTACATTAAAAGGTGGACAAAACACATAAACAGAAGTATTTCATATAGACAAATAGACAAACAAATGTATACATATATGTATTTGAGCTATATAGAGAGCTCAACATCACTAATCATCAGGGAAATATAAATTAAAATTACCATCTTATTCATATCAGAATGGCCCAAAAGAGTAGATGCTGTCACAGATGCAGAGAGAAAGGAATCTTTAGACACTGTTGGTGATACTGAAAATTAGTACAACCTCTACGGAAAGCAGTATGATGATTCCTCAAAGAAATAAAAGTCGACCTACCAATTGATCCAGCAATCCCATTGCTGGTGTCTACTCAAAGGTAAAGAAGCTTTTTTTTAAAAAAAGAGGGGGAGGTAGTGCCTGTGGATCAAGGATTAGGGCACCAGCCTCATATGCCAGAGGTGGTGGGTTCAAACCCGATCCCAGCCAAAAACTGCAAAACAAACAAACAAACAAACAAACAAAAAACAGGACAACTGCACTCAAATATTTATCACAACACAATTTACAAATGTGAAGATGTAGAATCAACTTAAGCACCATCATTCAATTCATGAGTGGATAAAGAAAATATTTTACACACACAGCATGAAGTATATTTAGTCATAAAAAAACAGTATTAAATAATGTCATTTTCAGCAACATGGAGGGAACGGGAGACCATTATCTTAAGTGAAGTATCTCAGAATAGAAAACCAAGTACTGTATATTCTCATTAGTAAGTGGGAGATACTTGATGGGTACATGTGGGTACAAAGTGACATAAAGGACATGAGAAACCAAGAAAAGAGGATGGTGGTGATGCTGGAATTTCTTTTTCAGTAGGTACTTGGTTTCAGGGATTGGAAGAATGAATCCATGGACCACAAATCAGTGGTAAGACAGGAGTCATTTTACAGAAAACGGTACAGAAAAAAAGCACCAAAGCTCCTAATAGAGGGAAAAACCCAACTCCGAAGAGCTCTCTCTCTCCAGGTCATATAGTCACACGGGTCCTTTGTAGTTACATTTGGCCAAGACTTGGTAACAAAAATGGATACAGTCCCTTCTGATGGTGCAAGGTGAATGAGTGTATTAATGAATGGATACAGTCCCTTCTGCTAGAGCCAAAGGGAATGAATGGATTAATGAATGGATACATTCCATTCATGAAATTGGCCAGGCCTAGAAAACTTCCATGAAATTGACAATGCCAAGGAAATGAAGGGTCCCCATTAACCCTGTATCACCCTTGGAACTATGGAATGCTCACAGGGGATTAGTGCAGCCAGAGGAGGGCTCTCTAGGTCCAAGGGTGGTTCTGGGTTTGACACAAGCAGCAGGCTGGCTATGCCCTGGTCTCCCTCAACTAAATAGGGAACCACCAAATTCTCCCACGATCGCCCTCTCTGCTGCACTTGGTTTCCAACTCTGCCTCCTCTGGTCCTCTGCCCCAACACACAGTTGGGGCAGAGATGCAGAAGGTGTGGCAGGTGCTCCAGGGACCTGACCAAAGGGCTGACTAAGCCAGGGTGCACCCACCCTGTACCAGTGGAAGAGTGGGATAAAGTTTACCCACTGGGTACAATAAACATGACTCTAGTGACGTGGACTCCCAAAGCCCTGACTTACACATTATATATCATTTTAACAAAAATGCCCCCTTAATTAATATTTTGAAAAAAATTTTAAAAAAAATTTAAAAATAAATAAAACTAAGAACAAAACCTGTACTATTTTGAAAATTTGTTTCCTATAAGTTAATTAGTGAGCTTAGAATATTTATATTCTTTTGAATCTCACTTCTTTCTATACAGTTTCTTTTGGGAATGATAATTAAAAGAAAGGATTGTTTGAGTACAAAATAATTTTCAAGTATATATATATTTGGTAAATTGTATGCTTTGGCAGTCAAGCTTTTATGTTTATCAAGATTTATTATAAATGTAATTGAATACACCCATTTTCAAAAGAGAATGATGTAGGCAGGTGCAGTGGCACATGTCTGTAATCCTAGCACTTTGGGAGGCTGAGGAAGTGGATAATTTCAGCTCATGGGTTTGAGATTAGCCTGAGAAAAAAGTGAGACCCTGTCTCTACTAAAAATTAAAAAAACTGAGGCCAGAGGACTGCTTGAGCCCAAGACTGTGAGCTATGATGCTACAGCACTCTATGGGAGCAGCTTGTGACTCTTGTCTCAAAAAAAAAAAAAAAGAAAGAAATGATATAATAGACTACTTTATTAATAACACAATTAATATTATTTAAATTTAATTTTGTGCTTCATATCCTGTGCCTTATTTCAAATAGCCAAAACAATTTTCCTGCTCCCCCAAAATAGAACTAATACAGATCTATAAATACTAAGATGTTAAATAAAATAGCTTAATAACTTATCCATTATTTTAAATGGATAATTAATTATCCATTATTTTAAGTTTTTTCTAAATACTTACATTTACCTTTGATATTTACCTAACTTCAAACTTATGCAAATTTAGGGACCAGATTTGCCAGCCACCCTACAGTTACCACCGTGTAAATACATATTCCCAGATACTAAATAATAGTATTAGATTGGGATTCAAGTTTCGAATGTAATTTTTTGTTTGCATAATGCTGTGAAAAGTATGCTTCCCACTTTTCTCTACCAAATTACATGTTTTGAACTTGCTTTTGCTATCCTTCTGTATTTGATCCTTAACCACAACTTTTTTAAAAAACAATGTGTGTACAATATTGCAGTGTTGAATTAGGGAAATGATATGGGCTTTACATTTTAATTAAGGTCAACATCTGAGCCATTACTATGCAGCTTATTAAAATAATATTTATGAACTGATTGTGGGATAACAGCAGTTAATTACTACAGCTCACATGATAAAAAATATATTAAAGTCTAAGCTTTCTATAAATCATAATAATGGATTACATTCATTCTTCAGTCACTCTTCTTCTTACCCTATAAAAAACTGACTGCCTTCTACACAATACTGTGTTCCCTTAACATTCAAATGATTACATAGAACTGTAATCTACATGGATCTTGTGCTTTTATGAGACTATTTGATGCTTTTCTTCAAATTTCTATTTCAAAGGGTCTGTTTTTCATTCATTCACTCTTTTACTCATTCATCCAACTAACTTCTGCTGAATACCAGCTACAACCAGTGCACTATTTTGGGTGAGAGGAAAAAAGTAATATAGTTGCCAAGAAAAGATTTGTACAAGGTTACCCTAAAACAGTACCTTTTGAAGCTGTGTAAGAAAGAATTAGACCAAACACTATCTGCATTCAAAGAAAGAGACTGTCTTCTGCTGGAACATTTTGCATTTTGGTGCCACCTAAATCTTGTTATCACAGAAGCAACTCCATGGTACTTGGAGTCTTTAAGACATTATTTCATTTAAAAGTACTAACTTGATCAAGAGATAATGATTGCTGTAGAGAATTTATGTATAATTTTCAGTGCTCACAGCACTGAAGCAGGATTGCCTTCCTCAAAAAGCAAACATGGTCTCAGGGATGGACTGACTTCCAATTCTCATTCTGGTGATACTTGCACCACCTGCTGCCCTTTCAGTAAGATAATCTTCTATACAGACTTATGTGTATTGCTTAGAAGAAATTAAAATCAAATAGAGATCATCTTGCTGTAACCAGGAGTCCCTGAGGATTGCTTTAAAATCTCTACAATCGAGGAGAATGCAGTTTATACCATGCTATAGAATGCACTTATTAGCTTCAGTTAGAATGGGGTCACTGGTAGTTGAGCTTCCAGGGATCTCTAAGGTGAATTTATGGTAGTTGGTATTGTTTAGCTATATATTATATTATCTGTTTAATTTTAAAGGCAGTATTCTAGCATTGTATCATTTATTTTTGAATATTCTCTGTAAGTTAGTCACATTGTCCATTTTTTACATAAGTGTAATTACATAATAGAGACTTCAGTAAACTTACCTTTGTGCCATTATTTTAAACTTCTTTTATTTTGAAGAAAGTAAGGTATATTACCTATACGGGGCAGGTGGCTCCCAGCCATCTCCGCCTGAGCTGAGGGGAGGACATGTCTCTGCATTGGGGGCATTGATGTGTGGTAGTGAGCAGAGGAACCTGCAGGTTGGAGGGTGGGCAGAGGGGGCCTCAGGGGGCTCCACTGGCCAGAGGGGCCAGACATCTGCTGGGGACCGCCTCCAGGTTTCCAGCTCAGGGAGCTTGGCAGTGTCTCTCCCCCAACCCTGCCACTGTCTACCTTCCCTTGTACTGGCACTGAACAGGGAACCCCCAATTTCCCAGGTCTGGTCAATTTCATGTAAGCTTCCTAGATATATCTCCCTAGACGAAGGACCCAGGGGACATTTATTTCTGACTTAGGTTTTTCCTTCTGCCAGGAGCTCTGATGTATGGTCCATAGATTCATTCCTCAAAGCCCCCAGACCAAGGACCTATTCAAGAAGAAGTTCCAGTAATAATGTAGCATCAAAAGCAGCCGGACTTCTCCACTTCATACTATTTTCCCCTAGGGAGTACTCTTGAGCCACTCTATTATTAAACATAAATGATTTAGTAGCAGAATTGAAACAACCATGTATTCCAATGTAGAGGTAAATTGAACGATTCTTTCATTGAATATCTCATATCTTTTAGCTTAAATTCTACACAGTTGCAGACATACTTTTGAAAAAATGTATTCATATTTGTATGCAATGCAAGCAAGAAACGAGTTCATTTCTTAAGAAACCTAAATATTTATGCTTCTGATGTATCTGATCACCCGAATGAAATATGACTTATACTCCCTTTAAATTTGCTTTGGGTAAATATTTAATTTATTGGAGGAACTCCAAAGCAGTAATATTATAACATTAACTCAAGTGGTTTCTCTAATGTTTTTAATGCATCAATTTATCAATGAAGAATACATGGAGATTCCTCTTTTTACATTGTTTTATTATGAAGCAAATGTGCTCTGATTGAGTGATGACTTACTGTAATTTTCTTGGACTTATTTTATTTGCTTATGGAAGTGTTCCTTTACAAATCTTTTTAAAAATGTATACACATGTGGTGATCTTAGGTTAATAAAATATTACTCTTTGATGTAATAAAAGAAATACTACTCTTTCTATGATACTGGAATTCCTTCGTCAGTAGGTCCTTGGTCTGAGGGATTTGAAGATTGAATCCACGGACCACAGATCAGTGGTAAGGCAGGACTTACTTATTTTTCCTTTTATTTCCTTTTTCTTTTCTTTTTTAATTTTTTTTTTGCAGTTTTTGGCTGGGGGCTGGGTTTGAACCCGCCACCTCCAGCATATGGAGCCAGCGCCCTATTCCTTTGAGCCACAGGCGCCGCCCAAGACAGGATTTATTTATTTTTTTTGACAGGATTTATTTTATAGAAAAGAATACAGAGAAAAAGCACCAGAGCTTCTGGCAGAGGGAAAAGCACAAGTCAGAAAATGTCCCCTCTTCTGAGTGCTTCATCTAGGGGTGTATATAGTCACATGAGTTCATTCTAGTTATGTTTGGACAGGACTTGGTAACAAAGGAAGGGATACAGTTCCTTCTGCTGGGGCAAGGTGAATGAGTATATGAAGGATGGATACAGTCCCTTGGGTTAGGGGCAAAGAGAATGAATGCATTGATGTATGGATACAGTCCATTCATGAAATTTTCCAGGCCTAGGAAACTTGCATAAAATTGACCAGGCCTGGGAAACTGGAGTTTCCCTGTTCCTTGGCAAGTGCAAGGGGAGGGAGACAGAGACCGGTTGGAGACACAACTGCACTCCCTGAGCTGACAACCAGGAGGTGACCTCCCAGCAGATGTCCAGCCCCTCTAGCCACTGGAGTACTTGAGGATCCCCCCACCCCCACACTCCAGCCCACTGATTCCTCTTTTGGCTGCTGCACCAACAAACCCAGGGTAGAGATGGCAGGTCCTCCCTTCAGCTCCAGTGGACCTGGCTGGGGCAACACTCACCCTGTATCACTTTCTCATAGCTAACAAATAACAATGATAGCCATCAAAACTAGCACATAATGTCAAACAAATAAACTAACTCATGGCTTAAGTAAATTTTCTTTTGGTCAAAGGATTTTAAGACTATACAGAATATTAAGGATCCATTTTAATATAAACACACAAAAAATAGGATCAGAGAAGTAATAATGTCCTTTACTCAAAAATAAACTTAATTTTCAAAAATGAAGTTACAAAGTGTATTATTGGGGGAAATGCTAAGATTTCAGAAGGCAGCGATAAGCAGTAAAAGAAAATATAAAGTTTATATATATATATGATAATATACTATAAATACTAATATTTCAAAATTTGACTTTTTCATAAAATCAACTATATTTTTTGGAGCCTTGAAGGGACACCAAATAAAGTACCGGAATTGATAAATTAAATACAATCTTGACTAACAGGTGTTACATAATTTTACTAATATATAAAGGGATGAGCGCAGGGAATAAAAACCTACCAAGGACTCCTTTTGCTCCTTTTTAGACAAAGTTTGCAGCCTTGTTCTCTATGATTTAGGTATTTGCTCTCAAATTTGAAAATCTAGAATTCTAGTTTCTCTTTGTTAAGCTGGTTAGTTTCACTTATTGAAAATGTACACTTTGTCACTGTTGCTCTTGGTGAATTTGGCTGAAATTAAAAGGTTACTGAAAGAGCATTTTCAAAAATTACCCTGTCTTATTTTGAACAAATTATGGCAGACACTAACAGATGGACAAAAACCTGTAATACAAACATTATAAAAAACAGATAGACGAATAAAGCAAAATGACAAATGGACAGGACAGAAAACATAAATGGAATTAAACAGACAGAAATTAGTCAAGCATGGAGCCCAGCCACAGGGCTGTGAAATCACATTTAACTCTTTCACTCATTCACTCATACAAAACTCAAAAATACAAAAGACACACAAACCAGAACAGTACAGTTGACTGCAAAAACCAAGACAATGCAATAAAAGACTGCAATTACCAGAACAGGACTAGCCTGCAAATCCAAACAGTACAAAAGACTGCTAATATTAAAACAGTCTAATAAGAAGCTGCAATCATGACAACACAAAAACAAACTCAAATCTATACCAGAGAGACGGGGGACATCTCCCCTCTGCCTCGGGAACAGGCGTCTCAGGCTGCATCCAGCCTAGCCTATTGTCCCCCCAGATTCTCTAGAGACCAGACAGACTTACTTGAGGCACCACAATCAAATCACCAAAAGGGAAAATTATAAACCTGTGACCCCAAAATTTCCAGGCAGCTGAGAGCTCCAGGGTGGAGGTATGTCTTCTCTGAGGCCTTCCCCTGGAGCCATTGGCTGGTGGCGGGTCCAGGCAAAGGGTCTGAGGGTGAAGATCTCACTGGGAGCTTCCAGATGAAATAACCTAGGTGACCTGGAAAAATAAACTCGGACCCACTCAGATGCAATTAAATGGTGATTTATTCTCACCTGCGCAGGGGCCATTGTTCTGAGACAAACAGCCAAGTGCAGGGTTTTTTGCCTTTTATACTTTTTTTTCTCTGTGTAGCTTAAGTGAGCGGGGGGGGGGGGGGGGGGGGGGGTAAAAACTAAGGTGCGATTTGGTTTGTTATAAATTGTGTTTTAAATGATAAAAAAAAAAAACAAATTATTTTTAATAAAAAAAAAAAATTTA
>CAUYQV010170070.1:0-23253 GCA_963574575.1 Galagoides demidoff
CTGTGGTCCCAGCTACTTGGGAGGCAGAGGCAGGAGACTCGCTTGAGCCCAGGAGTTGGAGGTTGCTATGAGCTGTGATGCCATGGCACTCTACCCAGGGGGATAGCTTGAGGCTCCGTCTCAAAAAAAAAAAAAAAGGGAAAGATACACCAAATGTGTATAAAGCACAGGCTGAGGGCAGACCAGCTCATATGACAATCCTAACTAAATTGACAGGTAGTAAGTCGGTCTGTCTTTCTAAAACCTGGCTGCTATAGTTTAAATCAGAGATGAAGAGCATACTGCATAGGGTCTCATACTGCATAATGAGAACAAGCAAAGTAATCAACCCAATAGGTCATAGCAAATATTTAATAAAATAACAGAGGAAATATATGAATCTACTATGCTAAAATGGTATTACAATATAGAGTCAAATAGTCTGCTGTAGATAGTTTAAAAATTAGATTTGATTGGAGTTTCATCAAGAAATTCTGGCTCAGCAGCAAGGGAGCCAGCGACATACACCAGAGCTGGCGGGTTCAAACCCAGCCCAGGCCTGCCAAACAACAGTGACAACTACAACCAAAAAAAAAAGAAAGAAAGAAATTCTTCAGATTACTTAAATTATATCTGTGACTCTCATTAGTTGCTCGGTGTTTAAAGGAGAACATGGACATTTATGCTTACAAAATGCACATGCAAAACCAAACCACTCTGAAGGAGGTGAAGAAGTGGCAGAGTCTCTGTACCCATTTGCAAGGCAAAAATCATAATATCGTTTCATACATACCTGACCAAAAAAATTGAAGTAAACTGGCTCTCCTGATTTATCCTTTTGGGTTAATTAAAACCTGAATTTGGTTATATTAAAATCATATTTCAACTTCCTTAACAGATCATCATTTCAAACACAGACAAAAACATAAGAAAAATCCTACATTGTACTTTTGTTCTTTAGAATTTGGTGGATTCAGTTTGATTTCTGTAGGTAAGAACTCTGAACCTGAACATTAAACAGATTTTTGCAAAATATAACAAACGAGGTGCCAACCAAGAGTGATGGCCAACTGGCATGGAAGCAGCTCTTTCTGGCTGTTAGGCAAATCGTACTTGGGTCAAGACAAAGCCAAGGTCCTGAAGATTCTCTCAGAGGATTTTAAACAGCAAGGAGTTCCACTGTTCAGATAAGGGACCCCTTCCTCAAGGGCTTCTTGTAAATAAGTAATCTAAAACACATCCTAACAGCAATGATTCTTGTTGGAGCAAGTTTTTTGTAAGTGTATTTCAAAGTTATTAAAAAATGGCTTAGAAGTTAATAGAATTGCAAATCAGGTCCACTTCATGGTAATGCTGTACCATTTCAAGTCCTCTGAGAAGCAGATGCCAAGACGGAATTAGATGTTTAAGGGATTTATCAGAGAAAACAGCTGCTAAGGATAGAGGGGAGGGGGAAATGGGGTAGCCAAGGAGAGACCTCACCCCTGCCGCAGGTTTAGCGCTTTTATAAGGAGACAAGGAAGAAGGATGGTGGTATAGAAAGAGCCTCAGACAATCTTTCTACTCTGTGTCTCAACTAGATCAACAAATGTCCCTAGAGCAGTTGCCATTTAGGAGAGTCTAATGTCAAGCAGAAATGGCCCAGCTCTAGCAGGCCAGTCACCTGCTAGGAGCAGCCTGCATAAAATGTGGCCTTGGCAAGAACAATTATGATGGATGCAAAGGTGTGGCCACTGGAAACTGTGAGCTCACCCTGCATTGCAGAAACTTCTCTTGAAGGGAGATGGGGGCAGTGCACCTTCAGAGCTGCCACAGATACCATCCTAGGATAATACCCACAGGAGCTCTTCCATCAGGCTCCTTAGAAAGACAAGGGGCTTAGTTAAGAATGATTGGAACAACAGTTATGCAACTTGCTCTATGTATACTATTTTACATAATGTATTATATGCAGTAGCTGGGGCTCAGATATTAATTTCCAGTTCCAGTAAAATGAATTGGTAAAACCTTTGACTCAGCATGGCTTAAATACTCTGATTGCTCCTGCTGTGGTAAGTGCAGATTTCCTTCTCAGCTATTTGTGGCCCGGGTTCTTTACATTCACGTCATCTGAGTTTCAGGCAGTTCCAGGCCAAATTGGATTTCCCATCCAGTAACTGATAACGTTAATAATAATATTACAAAAGTTCTCAGTCTCAATTGCATGCATTTCTTATTTCATGAATACTGTCTCCACAAACTCTTTCAATAACTTGATAACTCTTATTTCACAGAGTTTAGAGGTGATTCTTCTACCTTTCTTGACAGTGATTATTATATGGAAACTATGATTTCTCAAATAAGATCCTGTAGAGTTCTTCTGTTTCTGAGCTGCCCCTATTATTCCGCATGAGGAAGAAATAGTGGAGGAACATGGGGAAGGTTCCCTCCTCCATTGCAGGAGGGAAAGTACCTTTAAGGATTGAGCTGAGAAGAAACAAACTCTAGTCTATTATGCTTCTGTACAACACTGCTAAATCTCTCACTGCCACTGCCTGGAGGTGTTACTTACCATTTCACCACTACGAGAGCAAATGCTTCTAGCACCATCCCCAGACTTTCTGACCAGCCAGCCTCCTGTCTGACATTATTTAGAACTTACGTTTTTTAGAGGAATCATCTCAAGATTACAACTTGAGGATAATGAAATACTTCATAGAACATTCAAGAGGAAAAGCTATAATGTCACCTATGAAATTCACTAGAGAGCAATAATTATAAGAGATTTTCCTTGGTAAATCTTGTGCCCAGGAGAATTAACAAAGCACAGGTTACCTCTTGAGCTAAACTTTTTTATCATGATGGCATCATCTAATCCGAAGCTAGCATGTGCCAAGAATTCTGACAACTCCTCCCACAGGAAAAAATGCACTTGATTGTAAGATGTCTCCCTGACTTATACTGAGATAATGTTCTGCCAAGCATAGAGATAGGGTGTTAGCCCTAATAAAAAATGAAAGAAATGAATCCTTAGTGGGAGTTGGAATAGCAACCAGCATTATTCTGCTTTTCACCCTTCCTTTCTCCAAAGTATATGAATCAGTTAGGTCTATAATATGACCCGTAGAAAAGTCTTATGGGGATTTTTTTTTATGCACAACTATAAAATTCCCTTGACTCACTTTTTCTTTAATCACATTAGGACATCTTAAGAAAGTTGCATGAATAACTATGTCAGATTGTACTGTAACCAATTCTTATTGAAAGAAAGGCTCATTAATTATTTGCTTTGTGTGTTAATAAAAATTATCTTTCAGCCTCATTTTGCTAAAGGTTTATCACAGCTCCTGGCAGTACCTCCTTATGAGAACTGGAGGTGGGGAAAACAGTGTCCAAAGCAGGCAGCCAATTACCTCTTTTTATTTGTTTTTCTTTTTACAAGGCTCTCAATTACCTGTTTCTTATCCTTCTCCCATTTCCACTCCCTAGATATAACCTGATCTTTTGCCAGGAATTTTTATAAAAGTTTGTTCATACTTTAGCTATTTTTCTGCAACTATTTTTATCTGATACTTACACCATGTAACATCACTGATAAAAGCCTGTATCAATACTTACCTACCTCATTCTTCTAATAGTTGTGTAACACTCTAGTCTATAAATTTTTATTTATCTATATTAAGGAGCTTTTTAATTCTCCTCAATTTTTCTCTACCATTAAAGCTGGAATAAGTATTTGTCCTTGTGTCTTGGAACTCAGATAAACATTACTCTAAGAGGATTCCAAAAAGTGGAAATGATGGGTCAAAGGATACGCAGCACTTATATTTTGATATGTACTGCCAATTTGCCCTTTAAAAATGTTACTAATCATACACTTTCCATCATCATATGGGATGTACTTGTCCTGACTGAAGGATATCAATCCTACAGATGTGTTATTTTCCCATTTGGAAATCTCTGAAAACGTTAATACTTTCAGAAGTAATATTACCAAATATGGAAAATTATATTTATTTCAACATTCTAAAGTTCAGAAAGATTTTGGTGTATATTTTATCTATCAGAAACTAAGAGGTGGGAAAGTAATTCCGCTAAGTCAACTATGCATCAGCAGCTTTCTATCTGGGGGTCCCCAAACTGACAGAAACTCAAACAGATAATGGTAGCTACTTTAAGGTTGTGGCCTATGGTCTTTTCAGCATTTCAAGATGGGGTTTGCTGAGGTGAAAATATCACAGCCTTTGAACTGGGATCAAATCCCTGCTGTCATTCTTGATGGGTGAGTCTTGGTTTCCTCAAATCAAAGGTAGTGCTGCTTTCAGCTGTCACAGAAGAGTTACCTATGTAAATAGCTGGAATGAGCAAGTGGACAAAATGACTATATAAAAATTAAACATTTCTGGACTATATTTGTGTTTTATCATTCATGTGAATGTGTGATTATATATTGATTTCATAATAGTATTGAGTACATTGGATACTTTTTCTTAGAGATACTTTACTAAGAAGAATATGCTCTAACTCCATCCAGGTAAACATAAAAGCTGTAAAGTCTCCATTTTTAGGGCTGCATAGTATTCCATGGTATACATATACCACAATTTGTTACTCTAATCACGGGTTGATGGATGTTTGGGCTGCTTCCATGACTATAAACATTCTGTTGCAAAATGTCTTTGCAAGAGTACATTTCAAAACACAAACAGTATATTATAAGTTTCTTACCACAAAAAATAAGTGAGGTGATGGTTATGTTAATCAGTTTGATTTAAGCATTCCGCACTGTATGTCAAATAATGGCATTATAAAGGTATACAGTTATGATTTAAAAATTTAAATTAAAAATAAAATTAAATAAATACATCCTTTATGTGTAAAAACATTAAACATTTCTGTATAAAACTAATAGACAATTTTAAATAGTCAAAGACAACAAATGTGGGTTCACTTCCAAATTGCCTTCCTTCATATAATTCAGCAAGATTTTGTGAGTTTATCTAGAAATATACACCTCTAAAAGTAGAATTTCTGAGCCAGAAGTTATATGCCTTTGGGAGTTTATAGATACGGCGAGCTGTCCTGAAAATAGGTTTTACCTATTTACATTCTTAATGGACATTGAATAAGAGTGTCTGTGTTCCCATACCCTGATTAATAACGCACATTATTAACATGTTTATCCCTTCACCTAACAGATTTTAAAAAAGATTTCTTAGTGTTTTGATTTACATTTCTTTAACAGTGAACGAATTTGGATGTCTTTTCATATATATATATTTTTTTATTGAATGGTAACTGTATACATTGATGCACTTCGGGGGTACAGTCATAGTCATATTTATAATAATTTATTTTTATATATCTATGAATTTTCATTCTTAACTATCTTTCAAATGTCTACTTTGTATTGAGTTGTCTTTTTTTATGAATCAGTTTTTAAGATCTCCTTTTATGGTAATTAATGTTTTCTTGTTTTCTTTGTTGCAAATAATTGGTCATTCTATATTCTTTTGTGTTTGTTTTTACTATATTGATATATTATGCTTAACCTAACAGAAAATTATAGGATATATACAAACATGTATACTATAACAAATCTGTATCTCTATATAATTACATTCTTCCACTGCAAAGTACACCCTACTCATAATTAAGCTGCATAGGAAAAACTAAAACACCGAATTCCTTCCCATTGAGCCAAACTATGTTGATATTATCTCATGGCGACCAGCAGCCTAATGTTATAATTATATAAATAGATTAATAAAAATAGGAATGTAAATAAACTTAATATTTGGCATACAGTATCTTTCAAAATACACAATTCTTGGGGAAAAACAAAAATCAGACTACTTTGTTTATGAAAATTTTTAACCACTTCCTTCATTCCTGTGAATGTACAATAGGTTATAATAAATTAGTTTGTCACTTATCTCAGATATATAAATTTTGACAAGACTCCTCTGCGAATCAAACCTTTACCAAAAAGAAGGGATTTTAAGACTGCTTTTAAGATGCTCTTTTGGTAAAATTTGGGTAGAGTAACACAAGAGGACAGTAGGGAATTTTATCAGGGAAACTTTGGTGACCTTTGTTCTCATCACAAAAACTTGACCTCCTGATTCTACCAGTCCTATATGGCCGCTTCCAATAGTTTAAATTTATTAATGTTGCTTATTTCTACGCATTTATTTTCAAAGAGTGATCTAAAGGGTACAAAAACAGACTCTAAATTGTGTTTTTATAGTTTTCAGTTTGGAATCAATGTTCATCATGCATAAGGCATGCGGGTATCGTTAAATTTGTTTATTGACTCTTTTGTGAGTCATAAGTATAAGTGAAACAGTTGATATATTTCTAATAAATCTAATAATCCCCGAGATAAGGCAGTACTTAGGTCCATTTTACTTCATATAATCCAAGGAAAGCTAGGGATTGTAAATGAATTCCAGATATCTTGCTTATTTTAGTTTTTTCTTATCTGGATGTGTTTTGCTCAAACCCTGAAACTCATAGTTCTACAGACTCTAAGATTTTCATGTTCTATGAATGCCTTACATACTTTAGTACTAAATTCTCAAAGTAAGAGATTATTAAATGTAAAATTACACAAAATAATTTTTGAACCAAAACTTTCTGTGATCCCCATGACATAAGCACTGTTTTCTTAAAATCAGACTTCAGCCGTGGCTTTGAATTTAAAAAGTAGTTTAGGTGCAACCTTGCCTCTAATTTCTGGCACATTTTCCCACTCGGGAATCTCCACAAGAATTTTTAGAGAGGAGAAGATCCTTGTGTTTCATCACGTACATCACTGCCGCTTCATCCAGTCCACCATCTCCAGTTCTCATATGATGACCCCAAGCAACAATTTCCTGTATGTAATGGTTCATAAGAACATGCACTTCTAAACAACTGCTTGGCTTTCACCTATAAGCAATGTACATCTTATAAAGGAACATGTTTTCTTATTTGTTGTAGTCACCACGAAGCTCAGAACTAAACCGGTGGCCTATTTGTAGCAAAGGACCAGGACATTCTGATACACACTACAAGGGCTAACACTCCCTGCAGGTCACATGCACCTTAGTTTCATATCCTATTTTCCTTTCATCCCCATTTTCTCACCTGTTCTATACATTTTGGGGGGCCAATATAAATCCCCGGAAGCCACCTTAACTCCATAGACAGAGGCTAGAGAAACACAAAATGGACAAATAAATAATAAAATGGATAATATGGACATAAACAGATTAAAAACTCTAACATCATCGATTGGTTTGGGAAACTACCAAAGTTGACAGAAGTAAAGTGTTAGACATCAACTGCTTTGTTTTAATCATGCTTTTTATTATACTAAAATGAATAATAAATTCATTAGAGGCTGTATTTGGCCTCTCATTGTATGATGGGTATGTTTCTAGAATGTTGCTTGTGAATCAAAATATGATAAAGTAATTTACATATTCAACCTACTAGAAAAACTTGATTCAAGCACTTCATAAAGCATAGAATTTTAATATTCCATTAAGATTCAACTACTGATATAGATGAGATTTTTGTTATAGATTCAGGATTTATGTTCCCTAAATTAAAAGAAAACTCAAGTGTAAAAGCAAGGTAAAAGTTCTTATTCTCTCCTATACCCTACCACTTTCTAAAATTTTTCTTTCCTTAGACTAAAGGAAATCACAGTTAATAGTTTAATATAATTTTTTCAAAATAATTTTTTAGAATTGGAGAACATGTATAAATAGGCATAATAAACACATATATATAATATGTAAGAGCTGACAAGACACTCTTGAAAGAGGAGATACAAATGGCTGGTCAACATGAAAAGGTTCTCAAGTGCCTTATGGATCAGGAAATGCTACTTTAACCACAGTGCAGCATTCTCCATAGGCACCAGAATGGCTAGAACAAAAATGATGAAAAATACCAGGTGTTGGTGAGGATGTGAGCAATCAGCCCTTTACGCTGGTGTAAGTTGGTACGATGACTTTTGAATACTTTATGACCATGTATACACTCAATAGAGTGGGTACAAATGGTCATCAAAAGACATGTACCAGAATGTCCATTCGTAATAACCCAGATCGGAATCTATTCAAATGCTCACGAACATTTGTGCTGTCAGGTGGTTGGTGTCTTTTCCACATAGGTCTCAAATACATTTCACAATGTATTGTGTTTCTTTTAGCTTTAGTTTCAATCATAAGTATCAGACTGCCTTAAAAAATAAAATTTAACTATTTTCATAAGCACTTGCTAAGTTCTTAATGTATGCTGAATTCTACACTGGGCTCCTCAACTGAAAATATATCACAGTCTTTTTATCTAAGGTGCTTTTAGCCCAATGTCTTGCCTCTTCCAACCACGTTCTCACTAGAGAAATGTAAAATATACGGATCTAAATGAGATTATGCAAAAAGTACTGCCCTCAGGCTCATGCCAGAGAGGCGTCAAGCTGGCTTTCCTCCAGCCATACCCCCATTTACTAGACAGGAACCTTTGGGTAAATGGGGTGTACCCACTCACGGGTGATGCTCTCTCTGTCTTCTTTGAGTATCGCAGACTTTGGAACTCCCAGGTTACATGTCCTGGAGTCCTAGGTTTAGGGAAATGGAAGTTGGCCTGAGCTTGGACATGTGAGCTCCTATACACACATGTACTGGAGACCCTCACTGTATGTAGGGGGAGCCAGGAGTGGAAAGAGAAGTGACAAAGACTGGGGACTGAGAATCAAACTGAGGGCCAATCCCTGCACAAATCCCTTCTGCTGCCAATCTCCAACAAGTCTGAGAAATCTAAATCCAAACCTGACTTTCCAGGTCATTACAAAGATAGAGTTCTTAAGGGAAGAGGCTAGAACACATTGTATCCAATAACTCATTGACTATAACTTTTAAATGTTTAGGTTTATGGTATGTGGGCTCTACTTGTCCTCTTCTCTTGACCCCAGAAATGTTCAAGGCAGACCTGCATGTAATGATACTAAAAATATAAGAGACTTTCCTTATCTACCTAACCCCTCACTGCCACTACCATTAGTTTTGTTCCAATAAATTGGAGTATGACTTTAAAGTTTTTGGCATAGACAGATGGTTGTAAGCTGATGACTTAAAAACGCAAGATGGGGAACCCGGTAGGTAGGTGTGGATACCTAGAAAGGCTGTGGAGAAGTCCAAAGAACAAATCTGGCACAGAAAGGTTTTGTCTTCCCATCCAGCCCCTGCAGAGTCTCATTGTGTGACCAGGTCCAGTTGCACTGCTTCTCAAAGCAAACTTCCTCACTAATAAAAAGAGGATAATCACACCTTTTTCACAGGACTGCTATGAATGTAAGTGGACATAATTTATGTGATCATGCTTGGATTATTCTATAGTGTTGGAAAAACATATACTACACAAATTTTGTGAAGCAAATTTAATTTCAACAATCTGATTTGGTTTTTGGCTGAGATAGCTGAAATCTATTTTATTTCACTCTCAAATTTATTAATTAAAGTTATGGTTTCGTGTAGCTAGAACTCCTTTCTCTTTTACATCTTTTTTTTTGGCTTTTATATTTTCACCTCTTTTAAAAGTAAAGAGGATAGAGATAAAGGATAATAATACTCTACATAAAAAGGATTGAATGAAAAAGAAAAGAAAGGATAGAAATCCGTCTAGCACAGGAAGGTTCCTGAATTCCCTTCCTTCGAGTGTAGGCTGAACAAGGAGCACAGGTTATTGGGAGCTGGGAGTCCCACCAGGTCTACCGGACTCCTGGCCTTCTTGTCATTTCCATTTTTCCATGGAAGCTGATGGTCTTCCTCTATCTTGTGATGACCAGGTGAAACCGAATTTGAAACAGGAAGTTAGGAAGGAGTTTGATAAACTGGAATATACACCAAGATGAGGCCCAAGAAGCTGCAGTGTCTGCAAACCATGCCAATGAGAAGTAGTAGAAAGCTGTGCTCGTGTTATGCCAGCAGAAGTGACTGGCTGCATGACATGTGAAATTTGTTCGTAATTTTCTCCTTATGAACTCTAGAGGTAAAACCATGTATAAATAATGGAATGACGGATTCTGGCTAATGTACTTTCAGCAGAAACTAGATGATCATCTATCAGATAGTTTTTATTTTTTAAATAGACGTTTGCATTTGGCGAGGGGATAGGGAAAATAGCACAAAAATGTTTTAATCTACATTTAAATGATTTAAGGGAGCATGTTCCTTCATAAGTCCCTTTGAGACTTGTCTTATTTTGTTTCTTCGGGTGGCTATACACAGTTTGGCATCTCCCAGGCCTGGAACGTTCCTGTGGGTAGCTCTGAATCCATCAGAGAGAGCCCAAGAAATCAGTTTCACTTATTCCTTCTAGTTTTTATAAACTCTGAATTAAAATATTTTTAATTGGTAAAATAAATGGTGATTTGACACTTTAGGTTGGCTCTAGAATCTCCTAATAAATTTAGGCTGATGATTCCCTGATGATGAAATGGTGTTTCCCTTGTCACCTCTCAATATAGCAGGAAAAAAGTAAAGTACTCCTCCAAATTGTTGCCTTCCTTGCATGATTTCTCTGCCATCCTTAAGCAAGGCAGTTGTTGGCTGGAGCTGGGGGACTCACGTGAAGAGATTGTTCTAGTCAAGAAATTCTTTTTTTTTTTTAAGACAGAGTCTCACTATGTGGCCCTCAGTAGAGTGCAGTAATGTCATGGCTCACAGCAACCTCAAACTCTTGGGTTTAAGTGATTCTTTTGCCTCAGCCTTCCAAGTAGCTGGGTCTACAGGTGCCTGCCACAACACCTGGCTGTTTTTCTGTTGTAGTTGTCATTGTTGTTTAGCAGGCCCAGGCTGGGTTCAAACCCTCCAGCCCCAGTGTACGTGCCTGGCATCCTAAGCACTGAGCTAAATGTGACAAGCCAGTCAAGAAATTCTCACAGCGTGTTCGTAGCCATCCCATGCTTAATTCCGAGACAGAGTCCTGGGCAAGAAAGGAAGATCCACATATTCTTATACCTGCTACCTGACAATTCTGAGCCCCTGATCTTGCTATAGTTTTCTTTGATCAGCACTTCAGCAATGTACTTAATTATCTTCATTGATATTGTCTAGAGTACAGATCTAGACATCTTTGTGGGTGCTTTGTTTTTTTCCCCCGATGCATCCTATGTTCTTAGAACAAAGTCTGTCAACAGTGTAGGCTCTCCAACATTTTCTGTATAAAAGAAAGAACATAGTGGCTGGGAATTCAGTGTTAGTTTTTTTTTTAATTCTGTAAGGGAAGTGTTTTGTTTTTAGAATCTTATTAATTTTGCCAACAAATATTGTATTAATCGGGGAGATATATGCGTGTGTGTATCATAGGTAGGACACACACACACAGACTATTTGCAGAGATTTGCTCACACAATTGTGACAATTGGGAAGCCCAGGTTCTGTAGGCAGACTGGCTGCAGACATAGACAAGGGTGATGCTGCAGTTTAGATCCCAGGGCTGTGCTGTCTGCTGACAGAATTGCCTCTTCTTTGAGAGAGGTCAGTCTTTTTCTATTAAGGCCTTTAACCGAATCGATGAAGCCCACTCACATTAGGGAGGGCAATCTGCTTCACTCCGAGTCTACTGATTTAACTGTTAACCTCATTTTAACAATATCTCACAAAAAAACATCTAGAATAATGTTTGAACAAATATGTGGGTACTGAAGCTTAGGAAATTTGACACACAAAATTAACCATCACCAATATCAATTGAATAATTTATTTTACAGCTAGAATGATCTGTTAGCAGCCCCATCATTCTATAGATGAAGAAACTGAGTCATCATGAGATCAGTAACTGACTTAGTGAATGTTCCAGGTGACCCACACAGGACCTCAAGGCTCCTGACGAACAATCCCGCGTTCTTCAACTGCAAATGCTGTAAAATGAACCAGCCACCACATGCTGCTCTGGGTCTTTTGGTCTCTTTGTTTTGTTTTGAGAAAAAGCTTTGGCACCTCATAGCACAACAGAGTGACCAAAGCAGTGCCCTAATCTCAGGTGACTATATTTATTTAGGGATTTTATACTGTGGTGGTTTATGGTTTGGGGGGATAACAATCTGACCTAGATATTTGCACTCTAATACACATAATCTGAATTATGTTCTAATTGTGCCTATTGTTTTTTAAATGCAATTTATGTTTGCAGCCAAGAGTGGGGAGGAGTCAGTTGTAATAAAGTAGAATTGGTAGGTCAAGATAGGACTCACTGACAACGTAATATCTGAGAAAGAGTGAGGGAGGAAGAAAATGGATATCTGGGAAAGAGTATCTAAGGCAGAGGCAAGAGCCAGTGCAAAGGCTGTAAGTTAGGAGTCTGTCTGGCTTGTTTAAGAACAATAAGGAGGCTGGTGTGCCTAGAGCAGAATGGGTGACCATCGCTATTGAGATACACAGCTCACATAGGGTCTCATGGGACATTCTGAATTTTATTTTGATTTAAATGGGGAACAGTTGGAGAGTTTTGAACACGATATCACTTAGTTTTAAAAAAGAATCCCTATAGCAACTGAGTTTAGATTAGACTTTGAGTTGTTGGTGGTGGGAGTTGGAAAGGGAGGGGGTGTCAAAGCAAGAAGACCAGTTGAGTTAAAAGGCTATTGCATAATAGTGTTGAGTATGAATCAAGAAGTTCTGGAGGTTCTGACCAGAACCTTCTTAATTTCTCCAAGAAACAAACAGATTATCAACATGGAATGCGAAAGACAAAGAAGAGGCGAGGATAACTTCAAAAGTTGGTGACCTGAATAACTGGCAGGAAGTATTTTTCATTTATTGAGATGGAGATGTCACTAACTGTGATTGGCATGTTTTGGAGGAGAAAGGCTGGACTTCAGATGTGGACATGTTTGGTGTCAGAATTCTGTTAGACAACCAAGTAGAGATGATGAGTTGGCACTCTAGGGCTCCGCGATGAGATTTGGGATGCGTTTTTAATGTGGGGGATATAAATTTTCATTCAATTGGATTAACATTTATTGAACACCTGATTATGTTCTGGGCACCAATTTAGACACTGCAGGTACAAATATCAAAGATATGTAGTTCTTTCCTCAGGACTCTCATAGTGAAGGAGGAAAGCAGACATAGAAGAAAAAACTGCAATATTTAATGAGAGGAAGAGTAAAGGCTTATAAAGGTGCGGACTCAGGGAAATTAATTAATTCCACTCTCAGGAAGAGTCAGGGAGAGGTTCAGAGAGGAGGTGAAGAATTGACTAGACCTTGAAGGTTAAGGATGATTTCTCTGGGTGAACAAAGGTAGGAAGGCTTCCCAGGCAAAGGGGAAGCCATAGTAAATGAACTGTCACCCCTCACAAGGTCAATGGGCTCTGGCTTGTAACAAACTAGTCAGATCTATAGCTGATACATTTTCTCCCACAATTCAGAAAATGTAAAAAGGCACATACTGCTATAAATGTATACATGGTCATATATGAGGTAGAGACTTTTATTTGTGGGGTTTAAAAATAAAGACTGCTCTGTATGTAAGTTGCAAGCTTATGTCTGATTCCATAATATTAGCCAGGGTGTCTCTTCCTCCGCCTTCTGTGCATGAAGACCTTCTTATCAAAGGTGCAGCAGCCTCCAGAGCAGTCAGTCCACTTTCACACCACACAGAATGGAGGCTGGAGTCAATTCCTTCTCTCTTAAGTAGGGTCTGAGGTGATCTTGGAAAGGAAAGATGAGAACTTAGAGAACCTTTCAGAAGTCCATCTGGCACTTCCTACATCAGTGATTTTCAAACACTATGCCAGGAGAGGATTTTGGTATGCGGTGAATATTTTTAAAGATCATTAATAATTTTCTAAAGAAGGTCAAAGCACAGTAAGTATGTTCTTTTTTTTTATTCATGTAATTTAAGTGTGCCACAGAAGTTTCACCACAGGTTCAAGGAAGCCCTGACATAAAAAATGTTGATAAACACTGGCCAGGATCAAGATCTTCTGGGCTTGGGTGAGGGAAAGGGTAAAGATGAGAAGGCAGAAAACGGATATAAAGAGAGAGGTTGGTGGTGCCAGAATCTGAAGAGCCAACTTGGAAGGTCATCTCAGACAGGACTGGAGTCAGCATTTGAAGACTGCCTGGTCTTCACTCGGCCAAGACTGCCCTTTCTGCCAGATTGGCATGGAACGACTACATGGCAGGAGTTTTGCCTGGCTGTGCCTTCACCTTTTACTTTTCCAAGTTGGGTTTCCAGTGTGGATGCCTCCCCTTTTAAAAGCTCCAGACACCAGTAAGCATGTTTCAGCAGGCTGTGGAACCCCCAGAATTCAGTGGTTTGGGGAAAAGTCTTAGGGAAAGAATGCATCCTTATAGTTCGGTGGAATAGAATAGGACCAATTCAAGATCAATAACTATCCCAGTTCCTACTCCAAGGCAGGATTGTAATAAAAAATACCCCTTCCAGAATCTTTCCTTCTTCATTAATTCTAGGTATCTTTGCTTGGAACAGAGTGCTGAAGCCCAGCTGAGCCTCTGAAAGCATTCTAAGGAAAGGAGGTTTTCACTTCCTTGGTTCCTTTGAACATAGGGGTGTCTTATGTGGTATCTGCTCTCTCTAAGTCTTTGATCCTGTGTTTTTGTCCCCAAGTCTTGTCACCCATTTACTACAGTGGATCCTACAATGCTCTGTGGATCTTTTATTTGAATGCTGGAAACTTCTTTGTTCCTTAAGATTGTTTAAAAATTTCTCTGTGGATGTAAACTTGGTTTTGTGTCTAGTAGGCCTGTAGGAAGAATGCCTTTTAGTAAGCTGAAGCTGTGAGAATCTTATAGATAAGTGGTGTAACAATTGAGCCAGTAGAGAGTAAAGGAGGAAATATCACAGCAACGGCTCCTTCTTCAGATCTGAGACAACCTGGAGCCGACTTTTCTTCTCTTTGCTTAGAAAAACAGGTGGTGACCGGAAGTTTGATGAGGTACCGAAATGATACACTGATTCACAACTTTAATTTTCTGTAGCACAACTTCTTGTCTCACTTTATTTTCCCGAGAGTGGAATGAGGTAAGCACGACTCACATTTGACAAATGTCACAGATGTCCCGTGCTAGGCAGCTGAAAGCCTTTCCCCAACTCCCACTCAATGGCTGTTCTCCCTGCAGCCTGTCCTCTGGCTTCCAGACATACCTCTCTGCTAACCTACTGTGTGCCCTTGAACTTCTCTGCCTCTGTTTTTTATTCCGCGATAATGTCCAGAAGGAATGTTTCAACTATCTTTTCACCATGCCCTACTGAGCAGGAGCTTGGAAACTGGTTGCTGGTGGAGAGGTAATGTTTGGTTGGCTAAGCACGCTTTCCAAACCATCCTTCTGGTTCTTCTCCCCATTCTTGCAGATAGCTAACTTCTCTGTGAGTGCTCCCTCGAATTTTTTGAGCACACTTAAATGCTCTTCTCAGTCCTGCCTTTTTTTTGGGAACAAGAGGGGGTGGAGAGGAAGGAAGTGTCTGGCAACTACCAATATTTTCCTCTAGGAGGAGCTGCTCAGCCCAGATGAGAGTGACACGCACCAACTCCAACTCCTGGCCGGGAAAGCTTCATCCTAGCTCCTCGGAATGCGTGGACCGGAACGCGCTCGGTCTCTCCGCCGCGGGTCTCGAACCGGCCTCCCTGAACTCCCGCTTTCCCTGGCTTCGGCAGTCCAGATCTGGGGGGCTGCGGGACAGGCCCGGCGTGACCCCTGGTGAACGGCGGCGGCCTTTTCCCACCCCTCCCCTCCCATCCTCTCTTCCCGTTTCACCCCGCCTCCTCCTCCCTCCTCCCCGAGGCTGACAGCCCGCGAGCTGCCAAGCAGGGCGCAGCCATGGGAAGAGGAGGCGGTCTGGGGAGCGGCGGCGGCGGAGGCAGCGGCGGCTGCTACGGCAGAGGTGGCGGCGGTTGCTGCTGCTGAGCCTGGGCGGTGGCGGGGACCCCGGGCGGGGGCCACGCGGGCCGAAGGCCCCCCGTGCCATCGGCCCCAGCACTGACGCGAACCTGCGCGCTCTCTACAGAGGCTCGGCTCGGAGGTACTGGAGGGGGCTTTGGGAAATCAGGCTCTTATTCTCTTATTTACCCCCTTTGGGGCCAGGGGGCCTGGAAGTGGACCCTGGGACGCCAGTTGTTTATGAAAATGGGGGGGGGAGGGGATCTGTCTTATGTATTTAAACGAATAATTTTGTTCCGGGTGACTTGGAGGTTGGCTGCGCACCCCTCCTCCTAGCAAAGAAGTTGTTTTCTGTTGGTGGGTTGTTGTAATCCGATCTGTACTGGTGAGTGTGTGTGTGTGTGGCTGGAAGTTGGGGGCGGGGGCAGGCAGTTGGGGGCGACGGGCTAAACATCCCACGCTGGCGCCTGCTCCAGCCGGTGTGTGCGGTGCATGGAGCGGTTTCCTCCGAAGACGATTTTGTTAAAGTCATAAAAGTTTAGCGAGTGTGTTTCTGTTTGACATCATCAGTCGGCCCAGGGCAGGAACTGCTGAAGCTGCCGAACCGGGAGAGGTCCCAGGAGGAGTGCTTGGGAGAGACCCGGGAGGTCCAGCAGTGAGCGTCCACACCGCGCGTTCCTTCCCACAGAGCCGCCTTTTGCGTGTTTGTGAGGACTGCAGCCGCGTATTGGCACAAGTGCATCTGGGGTCAGGAGGGTCACAGCCACCAGTCTCTATGAACTGGAGTAGATGGAAATTGTGGCAAGCCGACCTCTTCCAGTCTGGGACACACTCAGGGTTATGAAATCATCCAGGCTCAGAAAAAAGAGAGAGAGAGAGAGAGAGAGAGAAAAGAAAAAGTTTTGACAGAACTGTCCTAGACATGAAGGCTGCAAATGAATGGGGTATCCACGAGTGTAGGGGGAGGGCGCTGGCAGCAAGAGGGTGCGCTGCAGGGCCACCCCCTTGCAGGTGCGTGGGGAAGTCTATTTGGGGCGACTGCTTTATGTATAGCCCAGGGGGGATGCCTGCCGGGAACGGCTGCGGGGTTCATGGTTTGGCGCTGGCTGTATGTATTGAATGGGTGTACGTGTGCGCTGTGTGTGCGCGCGTGTGTGCGACTGGCGAGGCGTGTTGGCGCCTGAGCCAGTAGGGTGTCGGGGGTGGTGGAGGAAGAGGTCATAGAGGTGCTGCCCCGCCTGTTTGTGCCGCCAGGAGACCTTGGAAGGGACATAGAAAGGTAACGGGAGGCCAGAGGTTTGGGAAGTCACAGAAGTTCCTGAATAGAATTAAGTACTATGGGCTTTAAAATGCCTAAACCCATTGTATTTCAGAGCCTGAGAGCTGGAAACAGAGGTTTCTAGAGCTCTCAGGAAAACAGCACGGAAGCAGGTTTGAGGGGTCTAGGAGATGTGTGTAGGTGTGGCCCCAGAACCACCTAGATAGCAGGTGGCAGCTGTGATTTGAGATTTCCAAGGTGCTGCTGTCCACGGTAATTAGGGAGTGGATGGTCTCAGGGGAGTTTACCTTTAGACCCCTGGCATGTGTGCCTGAGAAGACACTTTTCTCACAGACCTGGGATGTTGTGACAACCCTAGCAACTGTCTCCCAGGCTTGTTTCCACCTGGGTCACCCTAGAAGTCCCTTTTTCTGGAGGTGCCCCTGTCCTTTGGAGGAGACTACTATTAAAACAATTCCAGAAGCTAAAATGCTGGATCCAAACAAAATTAACTGTTAATAGCAGACAGTGTTGTTAGTTCCATTTGCTCTGTGATTGGGAGTTCTATTTTCTTTTGGGAAAAATCAAACTTCTTGTTCCCAGATTAGATTTGGAGGGATCTCCAGTTATTTACAGTTTCCCTTCAGGTGGAGCTTTGGATGGAGCTCAAAGGATGTATTCGAGCCTACAGACTCTTGGAAAACATCATTAATATTTTTAAAAGCTTGTCCCATCGCTCACCTGCTTTTGCCCTTGTAAACTTTTTGTTTCACATTAATCAAAGGAAAATTGGTAAGCCAGCATTTTTAGGGGGGGAGTAAATACATCACAGTGAAATTATAGTTTTGGTCTCTTGAATGCCATGGGAAGCCAACCCTTACTAGGCAAAGGTGTGAAATAAATGTCCATAACACAATGACAAAGTGACAACATGAGTGCTTTTTTCAAACTGAACATAACTTTGCCTCACAAATGCCATGGTTTTTGATGATTAGTTTTTAAACAGCAGACTCCAATCATAAACCACTTAAAAATGGATACTAGCGGCCTTCTCTATGTGATCTCTGGCGCCTGTGTTAACAAGATGTTTACAGTGCTTGGTAACCTATGGGACTGTTGTGTTGAGTATCTTATTAGCTCAAGACATAATGTTTATAGCATAATGTAATAAATGGAGCCACAGTTGCAGCCTGTTTCTGCCAGGCCCATGAAGCACGCTAGCATGGAAACAAATCTTGAAGTTAGTCCAATTTGGTGGGCCTTTTCGGCTATCATCTGGCAAGCATTGTTAATGTAAAGATTAGTGTGAGTGGTACAGTGAGAATATGAGACAGCAAATTGTTTAGCTTAGAGGAAAAAAAGTGTGGGTTATGTTTGTTAATCTGCTAACCTGAAGATTAAGCTTCTTTGGTCATTCCTCTGGTAAATTGTGTAATTATGGGGACTTGACTTGCTTTTGAAGAACAGATTTTTTAAATGTCAATAATACAAATAACTTATTAGTGTGCTCTCATGCGTCTGTACCATCCATTGCTTTTTCTTTAAAAAAGACCCCTATACTTTTCTGTAACAGTGTAAATAATACGAGCATTCAGATAACCTAATCCCCGCTTGAATCTTGAGTTGGTTGGAGTCGAGGTGAGGTTTGGTGAAGCCAGAATCCTCCCTCAGCCAATTGTGTAAACAAGACAGTACAGGATGTCTTTTTGGCAAGTGATTTTTTTTTAAAACCTGGAACAGATACAATGTAAATAGCATGCCCAGTAAAATGGTTGGTTAGGATATTAACTAACTTTAGAGGTAAGTATCTCATGCTTGAATTTTCACTCCTTTTGGAAAAAATAAGTTGAGAATGACACTTTCTTGCTGGCCAGTCCATTCTAAGAGGTATTCGTTTCTGCCTTGTGCTGACTCAACATTTTCTTCCATTTATTTGCCTACTTTTCAGTTGCTAAAGTTGGAGACTGTGAATCTACCTCTCTTCCTTTTGAGCACTAGACTTAAAAAAAAAAAAATACTATGCTCCTTCCTGAATTCTTTGCCTATATTTGCAGCTGTTCCTCACCCACTATGGGGTTACACCCGCCTCTCCACTGAACAATATGCCCAAGATTCTACATTCTCTCCATTCCTCTAAATGTTCTCATCTAAAACAAACATTTAGAATACTTAGTCCGAGACATTCTATATCTATTAAGAACATTTAATATTCATGAGCTTCCTAGCCATTTCATTATACTGTTGACTAATTTCAAACCTGTAAAGATAACAGCTTGTTCTTTTCAGATTATTAGTCATCCATAGTCAAAGCATTATGATAATAGCTTCAAAATGCTTTCTCAAGCCTGAACTTATTCTGAATCTATGAAAAGTATAATACTGTACAAGTAAATAAAATTCTATGTGCAGTGCAGATAGCTTCTTAATTTCTCCCTATCAAGGAATACCAACCAAAAAATACCAGATGTAGAATATTCTGAAGGTAAACAAGTTGAAGCTCCATGTCACAGACAGGTAGGGACTAGGATATATATGTTACGTAGACCTCATTGTGTATGTTTTCATGAGCATGAGTTAATACTAGCCATCAGGCATTTATCAAAGGCTTCCTCTGCCCAAGTCCCAGAGAGTGTGCCATCTGGCTAAGTGAAGTGAAAGTTCAGCAGACAGAAATGCTTCCTCAGGCAACTGGGATAGAAGATGTACATACAAGCCATGACTATGTCAACAGTCTAGTTTTTCTTAGGAGGTAAATGTCTTGCTAATGCCACAGGGAAATCTAAAGGGCTCATGTCCCATAAATGGGTAGATCATAGTGTCAGTGTGAACTGAAGATGCCCTGTCCCGTTGTGTGGCAGCCAAGCTGGCTTATACAGCGGAGAGAGTGTGGCTCCAAGATAAGCGTGCTGGAGCCCACTGACTTGCCTTTTCAATGTGAGCTTCACCACCTACACCCAAAGTAGTTCCTCTGAGATTGACTTTTTTCTTTTGTGGAAATTATAATGCCTACCTCCCATGTAGCATTCAGGGCCTGAACTGTGCCTTAGGCACTGACCTGATGGGATTACTTTCTCTTTTATGCATCTGTCTTGGGCTTCCCAACCGAATTATTAGTTCCCCTTAAAACCAGCTGAGAATCTGCCACTGCAATGTTTTCCTAGAAGAAACATTTAAGGTCAATGATGATGACAGTGTTGTCATTTTAGCAAGTCTGAATGTGAAGAAATGACCACTTTTCCTTGGCAGTAAATAGGTGTGATATAAACTGACACCTGGTGTGAAGATCCTGCTTGGTGAAGAGACTTTAGGTTAAGACAAGGGGACGATGACAGTCTTGTGTTCTTTGATGAAATGGTCCATGCTGTCCCCCTAAATATGTGTGTGTGTGTGTGTGTGTGTGCACGCATGGGTGTGTTTCTATTGAGATAATTTACTTCACCTCTTTGCTTTATGGTCTTCATTGATAAATATTTGTTTTTAAGTTAGAATGATATCAGGAAGCCTGGGTCCCTGCCTCTAATGGGCTTTGTACTTTTGCAAACTATTTAACCTTCCTGGCTTCAAATTTTTACATGTTAAAAATAAACAAGAAGAAAGAGTCAACAAGTCCACCCCTTAAGATTCTTTTCAGGGCTGTGTTTTGAATTCATATAATTATCAAATCTCTCTCTTCTTTTGCATGTAAGTAGAAAGAAAGTGGCTATTTTATTCCCTCACCATTACTTTTTTAGTCAATTAAGTAAAATAGATAAAAATTTTTGTCACAACTGTGCTTCCAGCTTCCATTGTGAAACAATACAACTCATCATGGTCTGAGGCAGAGTCTGTCTGCGCCAGTTCTCTTCTGTGTGGTGTTTGCTTTGTGCTGAAGAAGATTCAGTGATGAGTACCCGTTTCTTAAAAGAAGGACCACAGAGTCATTGTTGCTCAGTCTCAACTTTTCTTTAGTGCTTCTCCCTGCCTTTTATTGTAGGCAAATAAAGTTGTAAGTCAGACGCTAATTTTACTTGGTAACGCTCCATAAGAAGCAGTGATGTTTGTCAGAAATTACTGGGATGTGGGTTTTTAATTAGCATCTAAATTTACCTTCAAATGCTCCATTCCAAAATCAGCAGATAATTTCTTCTGCAGAGCCCTTAAAAATTCCATATGTGTACACTGCTTTGATTAGGGCTTGCTTCTTGTTATTAACTAGACTTCAGCCACTATTCTTTTAGACTAGTATCATTATAATCCCAGTGAATTACATTTCCCAAAGAGTGAATTTGTTTAAACAGATCTCTACCTAGCTGGACTTCTAGGAAAGAACTCACTTTCCAGTCATCGTGCTCAGGTGGTAGGGAATACCCTGACGAAGCCCTCATTCAGTATTAGAACATGTAAAGATTTTGCCAATTGAATGGATAACTTTTACACACTTTTACGTCATAGACAACCTGCTGTAGTGACATTGGCTGTAGCGACTCCTTGATTGTTTCCTTGCTTGTTTATAAAATGAAACATTTAAAGTAGCCTATTAAGAACTCTTGAAAGAATTCCCTCTATTTCTTTTTTTAAACTTTATTCGAATTAATATTAGGGTACGATATTCAGGTTACATTGTTCTCACTTCCAGGGCAAAGTTCCATTTGTGGAAGAGCCCCTCACCCAGGGGGCGTGTTATACAATGTGCACAGTAGGTGCAATCCTGCCTCGTGCCCTCCCTCCTTCTGACATACGTTCTCCCCCCCCCACGCCCGCCTGCTTCTCTCTACTTCCGAAATGGACTATGATAGTGTTTTATTGTTCTTAGGAATAGTGTTTTATTGATCTTAGGAACATATATATTGTTTATATATTGATTTCATACTAGTATGGAGTACATCGGGTATTCATCTTTCCATTCTTGCTCCTCTATTTCTTTTGTATACAGTATATTAGATATATGATAATGTTATAATAAAAATACTCATTCTTTTCTTGATTTGAAAATGTACTTTATTGTAGTAAGCACTACGTCTATCTTTGTTACTTTTGAGTTGCCATGTAAACAAAAGTACGGAGTCACAGATCTTTCCCTGTGCTTATTGAAACAAAAGACACATAATTGATGCAGTAAATTGTCATCGTGAATTTAATGATGACTGGTGGGAATCACCAGTCAGACCTCCAATTCTGATTGCCATCAGTCAGAAGGCAACCTTGTTCTTGATCATTATGATGGTATAGGATCCTCAACACTCTATCAGCTTCTACTCTAGACATCTTCAAGCTATGTGATTGATTTAGAAAACCTCATTTTGGCCAAGCAAAGTGAGGAGTAATCTAGCAGAGTAGATGTGAATGATATTTGAAGTGGACCCTCAATGGAAAACCTCTCCAATGGCTTCTTCCCCTAGGGTAGAAGAAGATATTAGAATTCCTGGTCAAAATGATAACAGATAAAGAAAAGACACTATATCTAATTGTCTAAAATTTTTATTATTATAGGTACATTAATAGTGGTATATATTTATAGGGTATATGTGATGTTTCAATACAGGTATACAGTGTGAATTAATCAAATTAGAATAAGTGAAATATCTATCACCTCAGGCATTTGTTGTTTCTCTGTGTTAGGAACATTCTAGTTCTACTCTTTTGTTTATTCTAAAGTATGAACAAGAGGTGGGGAACATGGAGCCTTAATGATACATACGGTCTTCTAGATCCTTAAGTGTGGCCTTTTGACTGAATCCAAATCCTTTTACTTTTATTAATATATAGGGTGGCCATAAAGTTCACATGCAAAAATTGACCACCCTGTATTTTTGTTCATTTTCTATATTTTAATTTTATTTTTAAAAGTGAATGTATTTAAAATACCAAAGAATAAAATAGGTTTCAATAAAATAACACTCCCAGATTGATCAGGAAAATTAGAACATTAATAAGCAACCAAGGCTAAATTGATAGCTGCTATGCCCATGATTTCTTTCTTTTTTTTTTTTTTGAGACGGAGCCTCAAGCTATTCCCCTGGGTAGAGTGCCATGGCATCACAGCTCATAGCAACCTCTAACTCCTAGGCTCAAGCGAGTCTCCTGCCTCCGCCTCCCAAGTAGCTGGGACCACAGGCACCCGCCACAACACCCGGCCATTTACTGGTTGCAGCCA
>CAUYQV010170072.1:0-32306 GCA_963574575.1 Galagoides demidoff
TTTTTTTTTTTTTGAGACGGAGCCTCAAGCTATCCCCCCTGGGTAGAGTGCCATGGCATCACAGCTCATAGCAACCTCCAACTCCTGGGCTCAAGCGAGTCTCCTGCCTCCACCTCCCAAGTAGCTGGGACCACAGGCACCCACCACAATGCTCAGCCATTTTTTGGTTGCAGCCATCGTTGTTTGGCGGGCCCGGGCTGGGGATTCGAACCTGCCACCTTAGGTGTACGTGGCTGGCGCCGATTGAGCCACAGGCGCCGAGCCAGCACTCTCCCTCTTGGTGCTATATCATGAGGGTTGCCATGAACCTGTCTACCTATAACATTAGACAGAGATTATCTGAATTCTGCAGATAATTTTGTAATATCCACAGGAAAATTCACATCTTCTGTTGAATGACAGCAAGAGATAACATAGTCTTACCATAAAATAATTTTAAGGCATTTATAAATATTTAAATGAGAAGGTATTATTTAGTATCTTTTGTAATGAGCACCTTTGGCATTTATGTCATGAATTTTTATTCACTCCTTCAGTCATATTTCCATTTATCTTCAATAATTTAGGATAAGTTGTGAGGCTTAGTCATCAAGAAATTTGAGTGCAAGAAAACATGTACATGTTGCCTAGAAAAAAAAAGGATTCTATATATGAGAACCAGAAAATTATAACAGGAAAAAGAGATTGGATCAGAATAAAGAGAAGGAAAGTCCTTTTCATATCTGAGAGAGTAATAGACAAAGAAAGAAAATAGAGTTGTGGGGCAGCGCCTATGGCTCAAAGGAGTAAGGCACTGGCCCCATATGCTGGAGGTGATGGGTTCAAGCCCAGCCCCGGCCAAAAACTGCAAAAATAAATACATAAATAAATAGAGTTGTGTTTTACTTTGTCCCCAGTCTTTATGTTGAATTTCAGAGGGGCACTGGGAATAATTAGATTGACAAACCAAAATAGTTACTGGAAAACCAGACATCAGAGGCAATTTTGTGCTACATTAAGTTTGGGAATATGGATGGGAAGTACCTCAAAATGAGCATCTTGTGAACATGTAGCACCTTCAGTGAAGTAGAAGCATATAAAATAGAAGTTGAAGCAGAAAGAATTAGAGGTAGCACCTTGGGGTCTCCTGTGACAACTTTGTAGGAGTGATTCATGAGTTCTTTCTTACCCTATTGAATTCACATAAAATAGCTGATGGTTTAGGTTGACGATTTTCCTAGGGACAAGAGCTTATCTAGTTGACATTAACAGCTACAGGGCGAGGAAATGCCTATTGTTTGGGTCCAGTGGAGATCTAGCCAACATCATGGGAATCTTTAAGCTAAGGATAAAGCCTGACCAGCAGCAGGACATAGTCAAGCCTATTAGAACTTGTCTATGACAAAAGAAAATCCAAGCTTTCACCAGTTTTGGATTTAAATAGTCAAAGTCACCACAGGCCAAAAAGAAAGTACCAGGACTCAACTGTTTATCTAGAGATATTTCTCCCATCACAGGATAAACATTTCTGTTGTCAACTGTTTATTGTCACTCATGCTGCTACATGGGAAGAAGAGGAGACATTCTGAAAGTCTAAAGATTTACCTAAAAGAAAATAAGTTCACTTAAAAAAGACGACTTTGAGCATTTTTTCATGTGTCTGTAGACCATGTGCCTGTCTTCTTCAGAGAAGCTTCTGTTCATGTCACTTGCCCATCACTAGAGAAATGCAAATCAAAACCACTTCCAGATATCATCTAACTCCAGTAAGAGTAACCTACATCACAAAATCCCAAAACTACAGATGTTGGCATGGATGTGGAGAAAAGGGAACACTTCTGCACTGCTGGTGGGAATGAAAGCTAGTACATTCCTTTTGGAAAGAAGTTTGGAGAGCACTCAGGGATCTAAATGTAGATCTGTTGTTTGATCCTGCAATTCCTCTATTAGGTGTGTATCCAAAAGACCAAAAATCACTTGGCAACAAAGTTATTTGCACCAGATTGTTCCCTGCAGCTCAATTCATAATTGTCAAGTCTTGGAAGAAGCCCAAGTGCCCATCAACCCATGAAAGGATTAATAAATTGTGGTATATGTATACCATGGAATACTATACAGCATTAAAAAAGATGGAGACTTTGCCTCTTTTATGTTTACATGGATGGAACTGGAAATATTCTTCTTATTAATGTATCTCAGGAATGGAAAAAACAATATCCAACTTACTTAGTACTACTATGAAACCAATTTATAATCACTCACACTTTCATATGAGAGATGAATCACAACTATAGTCCAGGATGTAGGAGGTTCAATAGAGGGAGGGTTAATGGTGGGACCACACCTATGGAGCATATTGCAAGGGTACAAGTCAAATCTATCAAGTATAGAACACAAATGTCTTAACACCATGATTAAGTAAATGAGGTGAAAAATGCGTTAATTGTAGGATGTAAGCACTCCAATTTGTATAAATAATCAACACATTGAATCCCACAAAGACATAAATGTATTCATAATTTATGTATATGTGACTTAATTTTAAAAAGACTATTTTGAACTGAAAAAGACTGACATAATTTTGACTGTAAAGCTTGCTGCCTACCCTCATGGCAGGAAGCAGTTTAAACCAGTTGTGGGGAATTAAGAAGCACAATAATGTAATGGCTTAAGTCTAATTAGTTAACAATGGCTGTCAACTTTTTGGTTATATTATAAAATAAATCGTGAATGGCAAAAATTAGGTAACATAACTTTTTGGCATGAACCAAACTACACAAAGAAGGCCATGTTTGCTTATTACCCCAAGCGTCCTGGGCTGATGGAGCTTTTCTAGGCTTCTGTGCAAAAACCCATGCTGTTATTATTGAACACTATAAGCAGTAGAAACTAATATCCAACACATGCCCCAGCCATTGCTTAAATTATCCAGTTGGGCGCAGAGAGGGAAATTAAAAAGTAACCCAGTGAGCATGTGGATTTTTTAAAAACAACAACCATTTTAGGCCATCTAAATTGCAGATTTCTTTCAAAGGAGCAGCAGTAAACTCTTTAAAGATCCAACTTCAATGTTTCTGAAAGATAAAACAAGTTGGCGGTAAAGACGGTAAATCTGCCTTGCATATTCAGACAAGCTCCAGGGTGTCAGAGCTTGCTGGAAATCAACAGTTTTCCATAGACTGGTTGCAAGGATCATAGACCCATGCTGCGTTTTAAAAAACACTCAGATTTTATATCTTCCTTCTTCATTTGTGTTATTCCAATAAACAAATAATAAAATAAACAATGGCAAGTCTTTGAAAATTAAAAATGGAATGAATGAAAATTAAAAACAAATGTCTTAGAATGTAATGTTTGAGACCAAAGAGCTCCCAATTCCCCAAAGCACTGTTCCTTTCATTCTGCTATGCAGTAATGAAATCTCATTTACCAGCATAATATGAATACATGATATTTGGAATTATGATGTGGCAACCAAATTAATTTTAAGATTCAAAATCTGCACAAAACAACCCTCGCCAAAAGATTTTTACAATGCAGTGCTCTTTATATGGATCCAAACTAGAAAGAAATGAAGTGGGTAATAATCTTTAGCTATTTCTCCCAGTTCAGGGAAGAGGCAAAGTCAGAAATAGTAAAAGCATATCTTTTAAGTACCACCATTAGTCAGTTTTAGATTAGTCAGCTACTCAGTCGTGTGTGTCAGTTCAGATACATTTAATCAGTGAAGTCAAGGGAGGAAAAAAAAGTCTACATGAGTTTTTTTTACCCCTAATGGTTAAAAGTTATTCAAAACTCTTAGATCCAAAAGAAAAAACCTAAAATTTTATTCAAAAAAACCTTTTTTGATGTCTGCACATGCATGATATATACTGTACTTTCAGTATATATTGATATATACTGAAAAATGTTAATTCAATTAATACTTTGCCATGAACTGGGGTTTATTATTATTTTTTTTAAACTAGCAAAGGATGACACCTGGATAAATTAAATAATGATGATCCAAATGATCCAGGAATGAAAAGAGCAGGAAATTTTACAAAGGTTAGAGGAATATAATGAAAAGGTTGAAGGGATCTGGAACCAGGAACTGAAAGGATGAATTATTGATTCAAGTCTACCCACAGATAAATCCTTGGAGATTTGTTACAACTTGTAAGAAAATGCTCAGAATGAAATCAAGCATCAGTGCTCAACTGATCCACAAAAGATTTGAGCTACTTATTTACTTTGATAACTTTTGTGTTTGGTGAAGAATTTTGCTTTCAACTTCTGGGCTAGGATTTTCCAATGCAATTAAGAGTCAGAACTAATAATCACAGTGTTAACCAGCCAGACTATGCTTGAATAGATATAATTTGCACCATAAATGCAAGCAACTAAATTTTCACCAAGAATTAAGATAAAGGGACTCTAATCCCTCTACAAAGCAATCACTTAAAAGTTCTCTCTTGACAAAATTAGTTATGTAAAAGAAAATAATCTTGCCTGTATTTTTCCTTCTTTAAGAAGATTATATTTTTCCTTCAATTTTTTTTGGAGAATCAAGAATTTTTTGAAAATATTTGATTCAGGTCATGTGTAAATTATTCATTAATCTCAAAAAATTTTTTCTAAAAGTAAATTGCATATTTTTGAAAGAGATGATGTCAGTCACTCAGAGGCCTGGAACTGAATTCAAGACCAATTGCATTATATTTTATTTCTCTGCCCCTCAGATATCAGAGCTTTAGAGCTCATTAATGTTCTCCAGAATATAAAGTATGTATGGTCATTGAATTTCTTTATGTTCAAGACTTAAAGAAGTAAAGATGAATGAAAACAACAGTAAAATAATAACCAGAATTTTCATGGTAATGAGAGAGTTCCAGTCATTTGGCAAACAGTAGATAGTTGTCAAAGTGGACAGGATGGCAAGCCAACGCCAGAAATCCTGGGTTCAGCTCTCACCTTAACTTTTCACTAGCTGCCTGATCTTAATTTCTCTGTCTCACTTTTCTGATCCATAAAATGAGATTAATAACAATACTTTCACTTACAGGATTCTGATGAGAATGCATTGAGATCATTCTTAAGTGATGTGTGGTACATTTGAAGGAGCTGGAAAAAATTAGTGACTGGTTTTTAAAGTAAGTAAGAAATTGAGTGTAACCATAGCACAATATTTGCAAGATCACACTTTCTATATTCTTCTATTTAAGTTTATGAAGAGTTGGGTAGTATAACCAGTCAGAAAATTATCATAAATGCCAGCAACTTGACATTTACATTAAAATATCTATGCTTTAAATCACGATGCCCATTCTGCTTGGCTTAAGTGATCTAAAAATTCACATATTTATTGATTTTAATATTTAATTAATTTCAGTACTCCCAGGAATACACCATCATACTTTATCATGGTTGAAGCTGATTGAAGCTGGATAAGCAGCCTTCCTGAGTGGAAAAGGATGAAACTAAACAAACCCTTCTTTGGTGTTAAAAAAGTATGGCCAGCTGTGGAAATATGAAAAACAGAAAACCAAAAGGGAAAAAAAAATCAATACTTTGTTTGAGTCAGCCTCTTTGTGTGCAGTGTATAGGCAGTGTGGATGTTTACCTTGTACACATTGTCCATCCCTAGCGTGGCTGCTCTGTGAGTATTAGTCAGGCAGCACATGGTAAACAGTGTTTAGAGTTACAGCGCAGTTTTCTTCCAGACACTGACCATACTGAGTTAGTGGATAAGTAAAAAGAAGTAAAGATTAATTTTTCAAAATGAGTGAAAACCTCCAATGCTAGAAATATGTCTTTTATTTTTAAGCCTGTGATGTATTGTCCAACTCATGCATGATACATGGCAAATCTCCGGAACCCTAAATTGTAGGTTTGGTGAAATCAAATGAAATAGATTGATTCTAAGCATAGATAAGGCATGTTTTTTTTTTCTACTGTGTAAAAAAGTTTTCCTCATCCACTTATCATATACACACTCAGAATATGACTATGATCAGCTGGAATGACTGGTGTCTGTACAATATTAGATTGAGTTACCAAGTGAGAAATTGTAAAAGAAGCTAAGAACTCTAACAGAACATAATGAGAACTAGAGTATCTTCTGTCATCCAAATGCCATAATGGGAGTAATATCATATTTAACATCAACATATACAGAATGAAATGAATGCTATTTGGGTGACAGGCACACCTATAGCCTGAACTTAACCATTTCAAAAGCAATTCATGTAACCTAAAACATTTGTACCCCCTTAATATATTTTAATAAAAATTAATATATATATATGAAATCATAAGCAAGCTGATGAAAAAATTGAAAACATTTACAGAATGAGTTATATATGTCTGAAAAGTAAGTCAATTTTTGTATTTTGCCACATAGCATTTGAAAAAATAAAATTACAATTTAGTAGCACCAATCAATCTTTGTAAAATGAAACCTAAAATGCATATAAAATACAAATAAATAGTTCTATCTTTATAGTGAGGTCACCTTCTTAATATATCAACATGATTTATCTGTAGCACATATTTATAATTTCTGGCTGGCTTTCCCTTCATTACCTCAATGTTGCAGGAGTTTTCAGTTAGTATATACTTATTGTAACAATTGAGTAAACTTGAATTCAGACTGGCAACTAAAAGACTTCAGGAAACAATTAATTCAGCAAAGTCTCAGGTTACAAAATCAATATACACAAATTAATAGCTTTCATACACAACAACAGTAGTTAAACTGAGAATCAAATTAAAAATGCTGTACCTTTCACAGTAACAAAAAAGAAAATAAAATCCCTAAAAATATATTTAACAAAGAGGGGGAAAGATCTCTATAGGGAGAACTATGAAATACAGAGAAATCACAGAAAATATAAGAAGATGCAAAAACACATCATGTTCATGGATTAGCAGAATCAACATTATTAAAATGGATATACTACCCAAAGTGACTTACAGATTCAATGCAATCCCTATTAAAATGCCAATGCCATTTCTCCCAAATCTAGAAAAAGTACTTCTATACTTTGTATGGAACCATAAAAGACCCTGAATGGCCAATGCAACCATATGTAATAAGAACGAAGCAGGAGGCATCACTGTACCAGACTTCATGTTATACTTACAGGTCATAGTAACCAAAACAGCAGGGTACTGGCACAAAAACAGAGACATAAATCAGAACAGAGAACTCAGAGATGAAACCACCCTCACATTCCTATCTTTTTTAAAAAATACACTGGGGAAAAGAATCCCTATACAACAAATGGTGTAGGGAAAACTGGACAGCCACACGTAAAAGACTGAAACAGGATCCACAACACTCACCACTCACAAAAATCAGTTTACACTTAATGAAAGACTTTATTTAAAGCTAAAGCATGAAACTGTAAGAACTATAGAAAGAAATGTTGGAAGAACTCTTATAGTTATCAACCGGCCTAGGTAAACAATTTAAAAGACCACAAAAGCAATCACAGCAACAACAAAAATAATCAAACAGGGCATGATCAAATTAAAGAAGTTTCTGCACAGCCAAGGGGACAATCAGTGTAGTAAATAGGCAACCTATAGAATAGGAGAAAATATTTGCATACTATACATCTGACAGGGGGCTGATAACCAAAATCTACAAAGAATTAAAACAAACAGCAAGAAAAAAATCAAACAACCCCATTGAAAAATGAACAAAAGACATAAAGAGAAACTTTTCAAAAGTACATAGACAAATGATCAATAAACACATGAACAAAATACTCAACATCTCTAATCATCAGAAAAGTGCAAATCAAAACCTCAATGAAATATACCTAACTCCATTGGTAATGGTTCTTATCAAAAAGTCTCAAAACAACAAGTGCTGGCATGGATTTAGAGTTAAAGCAACACTTATACATGTTGGTTGGCCTGCAAACTTGTACAATCTCTATGGAAAATAGTGTGGAAATACATCAAAGAGCTAAAAGTAGACCTATCATTTGATCTAGCAGTCCCAATATGAATCATCTACCCAAAGGAAAGAAAGAAACTTTTTCAAAAAGCCACTTACACTCAAATATTTATAGATGCACAATTTGCAATCTCAAAAATGTGGAAACAACTCAGTGCCCATCAATAAATGAATGGTTTAAGAAAATGTGGTATATGTATACCATGGAGTACGACCCAGGCATAAAAAAAAAAATCACCATTTGGTATCCTTCCTAACAAGCTGGATGGATCTGGAGAATGGAAAAAAAATGTCATGGGTACTCAATACTAAACTGGAACTAGTTGATCAACACTATGGACATATAGAGAAGTAAAACTGAATAGGAACCAAGTAGACGGAGAAGGTTGGATTGAGTTATTTCGCTCCTAAATGGTACAATGCACACATTCTGGGTAAAGGGCATCCCTAAGTTTAACTTAAAATATTCAAAAGCAAATTAAGTAAATCATATGTTTATAACCCTGTAATAGTCTGAAATTTAAAAAAAGTCCTATCTGAGAGAGTAATCCCGCATTGATAAAAAACCAGTCATTATTACAACTTTAAAAATTCTATTTATATTGAATTATAAATAAAATATAGCTTTGCAAAAGAAAAGGAAATTGCAATTGATGTTTTGTTATCGTGTATTTCAATTGTGAATGAAAATGAGCCACATTGCAAAACATTCAATAAAAACATACAGGAAAAACAGTATACATTTTTCTAGGGACTAAAATCAATTTTATAACTAAGTATTAATATAAATTGATGGCATTTGAATAATTAAAGTCTCCTAGTTGCCATTTTTGCCTTGTGCCAATATTGCATATTAGAATAATTGAAATGTGCACAGGTGCAGAGAGCAAAGAAAGCTGTATGTGGCACGTGCTTGCCAATAGATCAAGGAAACATAAAACTCAAGGGTTGCTACGTTGATGGTTTATCCAAGAAAGGTTTTGAATTAAATTGGATAGAATCTACCTTTCACGTAGTTGCCAGTTTTACTAATAATTACAGATGCATATCCTGGGTATTGTAATATATACCCTATTTAGGAAAAAATTAAGTTTTTAATATTTTAAAGTGTTATTACTTCCTCTTTGGGTTCCATACTTCTCAGCAGTCATCATAAAATATTTATTTTCACCAAGACTGTTTCAAACTTGGTAACATAGAATAATAAGAAAAATTTAAATAGTATCTATCAATATAAAAGACAATTTTAATTAGAACCAATTAGCAGCACTTTAGGTGGGGGAGAGGGGAGGATGGATGGATGGAAGGTAATTGGTGGGACCACACCTACGGTGCATCTTACAAGGGTACATGTAAAACTTACTAAATGTATAATATAAATATCTTAACACAATAACTAAGAAAATGCCATGAAGGCTACGTTAACCAGTTTGATGAAAATATTTCAAATTGTATATAAAACCAGCACATTGTGCCCCATGACTGCATTAAAGTACACAGCTATGATTTTATTTAAAAAAAAATTCTGGGGTGAAAGGCACATGAGAACTCTATACGCTTTTTCAACCTCTTGTGAATGTTAAAGTTTTTTGAAATTAACAATAAAGACATTCAACAAAAGATTTTTGAGCTCTGGCTGTAGGAAAATACTGTGAACCACTGGGAAGAATCTCTTATAATGAAATTCATGCAGTTTCGTGGGTAACTGGAATTAATTAACTTAATCTTACCAATTATTTATTATAATGGTTATCTATCAGTCTTAGATTCATTAATAATAATCTATAGATAATTATAGATGATTACTAAGTTTGTCTCTCACTACTTACTAAACTCTTTTCTGCTTATATATAGTATCAAGCTGAGAACAAGTAAATGTGAAACTTCATCCTCAATATTTCCCCTGTATGTCAGACTCAAACTTCCTATTTATCACTCAGAGGTGTAATGGGCACCTCCATTTTATAGATCTGAAATTGAGCTACTGATATATACCCTCAAACCAGCTGTCTGATAGTCTTCCCAGTTAATGTCATTTGTTGTTGTTGTTGTTGTTGTTGTTGTTGTTGTTGTTGTTCTAATTGCTCAGGTCAATAACCTTTGTGTCACTCACTATATGGTCTCTCCAAAAGCTCTGCTTTCAAAAATAAACCAGAAGTTGAGCATTTCTCCCCACATTTACTGTCAACAGCTTGGGCCAAGTTGCTGTTACTTTGTTTCTGAATTAGCCAAATGAACTTCTAATTGGTATCTCTTGCTGCCTTCATCCCATGTCACCCATTTTCAACACAGCAGCAAAATTATGGTATCCTTCCTTTAGATCTTGCTCTTGGTAACCCCCTTCCTCCATTACCTTCTGATTCCTTCCTCTGCCAGTCACCCCCTTTCTCTCACCCCTAGTCACATGGTCCTCTTTGCTGTTTTGTAAACATGTCATAGGGTCCTACATGCTCTCATCCCAAGGCCTTTGTTCTAGGTTTTCTTAGAACATTCTGTCTGGAATCTTTTTTTTTTTTTTTTCATATGACTTGTTTCCTCAATTCTTCAAATCTTTAGTCAACAGTTACCTACTCAGAGAAGACATAGGTAGCCTAATCAGGACTCTCTGATTAATAAATAAAGAAAAACCCTTGATTCACCTTTCTTCAAGATGTATGACCAAGGAACTGTGAGAATTATTGGGAACCCCCTTATTCGCCAGGTTTTTAATGGATCTGATAGCAGCAGATGGAAGGCTAAAGTAGGGGGAAATTTCAACAAACTCATGACTCTGGTGGGGACATAAAATCAGAACATAGGGTCCATTACGGAGGATGGATCCTGGGAGTTTCTAGTAGAGTTATGAAGTGATCTTTACTCTTAGATTAAATATATAAGAAATATGCAATATACTGGTTTCCAGAGGTACTGAAATCCTATTTCAAAGTGTCTTATATTCCTTATTTAATTAATGTAATGTGTACTGCTGACTCATCTTTCAAAGCTGATCACTTTAATATGTTATTAATTTTTTATGGCATGAACAGAAACTACTTTCTAAGGTCACATTGTATTTCTTGTTTTGTGGTTGGTTGTTTTATTTCAGTAGTTAACCTCAGCAAATATCTCGATTCTCAGTCCATTTTAGTCTGAAAACTGGGAGAGATGCATGTATAAAATTTTGTAGTTACTTAGTTTTTATAATACTTTTGACATAATAATGTCCAAAGTTGCTAGATGTATATGGTTTAAAGCACACTGTTGATAACTGCACTATGACACATTCAGTGCTTATTGTGATGTATCATTTTAACCTTTCTTATCTTATGGTGGAGAATTCACTTTATCATTTGTTTTGCTCCAAAAACTAGGGCACTTTGAACTGGCACTGGTTGAATAAGTGCCTGTAAAACATAAGTAATTTAAATGTATTGTTTGAACTGATATAAGAAATGACACTAAATTAAATTTGGTTTGTTTAATTGAATGCTCGGGTATTTTTATGTGAATGTTATCAAGTGGCATGCAGCTCTGAATGGCTCACTTTCTAATCAACATGTCCTCAGCTCCAGTAGAGAGAGCTGGAAAATATGATTGTGCCACCATCCCCCTCCTCCCCGTCATCTTTTATCTGTGCAAATTTGAACAAGTAAATTAAGATCCACCAGTTGCAGTTCATCATCTATAAAATGGGAAATGCATTTGTACCTTTTATAGATGCTGTGGGAATTTTACATGTTTATACATGTAAAACATCTGACATAATGATGATGACAGAAAAGCCAATCAACAACTATTAGCCAAGATTACATCTCTTAATTCATGCTCGTAAAGAAAATACAAGATGTGGTTTCTTGATCACAAAGTTTATGTAATCACATTGGGGCGATGCAGTGGGTTGAAAGGAGGCCCTTCGAATTATATTTACATTAGATTCTTAAGATTTGTTAATTTCACCTTATTTGGGTGAAGTTTACATCAAATTCTTCTGATGTATAAATTTTACCTTATTTGGAAGAAGAGTATTTGCATATATAACTAAGTTAAGGATCTTGAGATAAGAAGATAATCCTGGATTATCCTGAGTGGGCATCTCTTATCCTATAACGAGTGCCCTTATAAGAGAGAAAGGGAAAAGGGATATTTGAGACAGAAAAAAAAAGACAGAAAAATAAGAAGTAGAGGCAATGTGGCCATGGAGACAGATTGGAGTATTGGAGACACAAGCCAGGGAATGACTGGAGCCATCAAAATTGGAAGAGGAAAGAATAAAATTCTCTCACACAGCTTAGAAGGAAGTGAGGCCTTTCTGATACTTTCATTTTAGACTTTTAGCCTTCAGAATGTGAGGCAATAAATTCCTGTTATTGTAAGCCACCCAGTTTGTGATGATTTATTATAGAAACTCTAGGATACTAATACATCAGATGAGACCAAGCTTCATCTCTAGTGACAATTTGTTGGAGAGTGTCCATTATAATAAATTATGTGTATATGTAATATATATATACACACACACATTTTTTTCTGGCTGCAAATTGCAAAATAGTTTTTAGCCTTTAAATTTCACAAATCAAGTCATTTATTCAGGCATTTAGGTGGCAATTACTTTTTTTTTTTGAGGTAGAGTTTCATTTTGTCACCCTTGGTAGAGTGCTGTGGGGTCACAGCATGCAGCAACCTCAAACTCTTGGGCTCAAGTGATTCTCTTGCCTCAGCCTCCCAAGTAGCTGGGACTACAGGCGCCTGCCATAATGCCTGGCTATTTTTTTTAGATATGAGGTCTCTCTCTGGCTCAGGCTAGTCTCAAACTCCTGAGCTCAGGCAATCCACCCACCTCAGCCTCCCGGAGGGCTAGGATTGCAGGCATGAACCACTGCGCCTGGCCTGCAATTATCTTGTTCTGATTACACAACAGACAGGGCTAGGGAAACTGATATGAATTATTACTCTAAAATAGTTTATAAGCTAGCAAAGGCCATTATCATGGAGTATAAAATTAAATGCAATTTACAAATCATACCTGAGTCACTAGTATTCTTTGAAATAGGGATAAACAATTTTGAAATTAATTTAGAATTTATTCTATTAATTTTAGTAAAATAAACTGATAACCTTGTTAAAGTAATGGATTGCTTATGTGTATGTATACACACATACATATCTGCATGAGGTTTTCACAAATAAAGCCTTCACAAGTAAATTAAGTGCTAAAAAGCCCCTGTCAACATCTATAATTTAAATTCTCCCTTGTTCTCCAAATGGGGACTATACTGTCATTACTGGAGAATTTAAGTAGAAATTAATTTTTACCAAGGGAATTAAAAAGTTCAGTTCTTCTGGTGGAATCATTTTCATTTGATTCTATGTTCTCAGAAAAAGTTTTGTTCATAAAAGCAAAGGAATAAAAAAGGGTATAGACAGAAATTTAGGACTCATTAAATAGATTATTAGTAGGTGGGAATTATTTTAACAAGCCCCAGTTGTACATAATACCTTAAGAAATGAAGAAGAATTGGTAATGAATATAATTTAGAGCAAAGAGATATTTTGACATTCATCAGATCACATTACAGCACATTACAGGAGTGACAAGACAACTTTGATAAGATAGTGGAGAGAGAGTTAGTCAGAAGACATATCTTTAATATGGTCATTGCCATTTTGTCTGTGATTGTTTCAGAAGAATCAGGTTCTTGAACATGTGCTTGATTCCCCCTGTAAATAAATAAACAGGAAAATGGCACATTTTGGAAGGGAGACAACATTTAGGGCAATGAACAGCAAGCATATAGTAAGGAAAGATGGAAATCAAGAATGTATACAAGTTTACAATTAAAGTGGAGCAGATATAATTTATTATAAGTAAGATTTAAGTGCAAAAACAATGAAAAATAACTATCTGCAATAATTTCAGATGATACCATAATTGAATTATAAATTCTTAAAGTAAATAGACTTTAAAGTTCTACAGTTAAATATCCAATGCTTCTAATTATAAAGAAGTAAAAAATGAAAAATATAATAGTTTACACTGAACAATGACTAATTTTCTGGGCAACCTGGAATAGTTTACAAAGTTCCTGTATCATTTGCCATCCAGGGAAGCATTTCCAATAATAAAACAAATCAGCAGCTAAAGCAAAGGAATATACCAGGATACCAAATACCATCAACCATGTGTTAGCATAGAAACTTTGACCAGGGTTTAAGACAGAAAATTGAAATGAGACATTTTGACCTAAAAAATTATTTTGTTCTGCTCTTCAGATATTTTTCTGAGAAAATCAGGGTTTCTTTCGTTTTTTTTTTTTAAAGAGACAGTGTCTTTCTATGTCACCCAGGCTGGTTCCTCTAACTCTCATCCTCAAGCTATCCTTCTCCCTCAGCCTCTCTGAGTGGGGGCTACAGAAGTGGACCCCTGTGCCTGGCTAAGATCGGTTTTAGTTCAAGGGATTACTGCAGATTCTTCAACAAAAGTATAAGTGCTAGGGCCTAAACAACTGACTTTTAATATGTTTTAACCACAAACCAGATAATTCCTCTTATATCATAATGCAGTTAATATATACATACCACTGCAACAAAAGTTTGCAAAACAATCTCTACTTCTCCCACATGTGATGCTCTTTAATACTTTTTATTAATTTTTATTCTATTCTTCTCCTTAAAAATAATGTTACAACAAAGTTACTACGCTCAAGGATAAGTTAGGATATACTTTAAAATAACTAAAAGAGTGAAATTGGAATGCTTCTAACACAAAGAAATGTTTAAATGCCTTAAGAAATTGTAGTAGATAGACCCATTATGCTGATTTGGTTAATTCACATTGTGTGCCTGTATAAAAACATCACACATACCTTACAAAGGTATACAACTATTATGTACACATAATTTTAAAAATAATGCTACTTTTGACCCATAGAGGTTGAGGTCTGTTAACTTACAGTTACAGGCACGTGTGTATGCATGAGTAGTGTTGTGTGTATATGTGTGTGATGCTGCCCTTCTATAATTATACCCACATTACCCCTTCCCTAACCCCGTCAAGCCCTAGAAAGCACTAATCAGTTATCCTTTCCCAAAGTTTTGTCTTTCAAAAAATATTATATAAACAAAATTATATAGCATGTAACAGATTGTGGTCAGCTTTTTGCACTCAACATAATTTCTTCAAAATTTATCCAAGTTCTTGTACATGTTAATAATTCAGTATATATTTTTTTGAGTAGTACAACATGGTATGGATATAACATAGTTGCTTTAATCGTTCACCTGTGAAGGACATCTAGATTCTTTTCAACTCTTGGCTACTGAAAATAAAGGTGCTATGAACATTCATATATATATATTTCATTTCCTGGGATAAATGCCTAAGACTGCAATTTCTAGTCCCTATGGTAATTGCACTTTTATCAAGAAACTGCCAAGCTATTTTTTTTTTTTTTTGCAGTTTTTGGCTGGGGCTGGGTTTGAACCTGCCACCTCCAACATATGTGTCCAGCATCCCACTCCTTGAGCCACAGGCACCGCCCACTGCCAATCCATTTTTGAGGGATTATAATATTTGCCATTCTGTCCTATTAATGTATGATTGATCCAGTTTCTTCACATCATCACCAACATGCAGTGTTGCCACTATTTCTTTTTTCTGTTTTTAACTTTAGTCATTCTTATAGTCGTACAGTTACATCTCATTATAGTTTAAATTACTTTCCTAAGGACTAATGTGTTAAATATATGTCTTATATTTATTTTTCATTTTTAGATACTAATCAGTGCAATATTTTTTTTAGGGTTTGACCATTTTCTAACTGGATTGCCTATTTTTGTTTTGTTTTATTTTGCTGACTGTTGAGTTTTGAGGATTTTTATATATTCTTGATACTCTTTTGTGGATATGTAGCTGCAATTATTTTCTCCCAATCTTTTTATCTTGTCAACAGGATCTTATTCAGAACAAAACTTTTAAGTACTGATAAGGGCACATTTATCAAATTTTCCTTTTATAGATTATGATTTTAGCATCATATCTAAATACTCTTTGCCTACATCCTGAAGATTGTCTTCTATTTTTCTTTTATAGTTTCATGTGTTACCTTTAAGTTTGTGATCTATTTTGAGATTTTTATTTATGCCTTGTAAGACCTAGCTAGAAATTTTGGTTTTTGATTTTGTCTATGGATTTTCAATTATTCCAGCACCATTCTGTTAAAAGACTATCTTTTCTCTATTAAACTAATTCTGCAACATGGTCAAAAATTAATTGAATGAATGAGGATAAATACGTTCAGAAAAGAAATCTTCATTCATTCTTTATGAGGTTCTTGTTCTGTCATTATGCTAAATATTGTTATTGTCATTAAATTTAACCTTTTTAATTCCGTAAAGGCAAAAGTGGAAACCTAATATATACATGTATAAGTAAGTAAAATTCATAAAAAAATAAAAAAAATTAATTGAGCATATTTTTGCAATTATTTATTAATGTTTGTCTTTATATTATAATCTAAATTGTGATAATATTTTTAAGGGAGAATGAGCTCCAGAGTTTAATTTCTTCTTAAATTATTCAGACTGTACACTCTATTTGCATTTAGTGGGTATTCTACATTTTTTTGAATCACTGGTATTGTGGAGAAGAAATTAATAACATATGAAACTTATGACCCAATTTTTAGCCAGTTACAAATTCACCATGAGTTTTGAACCTTCATGTAAGACAAATTCTGAGTAGCTTTTACGGTAAAGAAAATCCACTTCCTTCAGTGGGTTTCATTTTATGCCCACCACATTGCCATTGCAGTCTCAGTTGAAATTTTTTAAAAAATGAACATTTTAGGACATGCTCATAAAGTGTCTTTTTTGGTGTATTCTTTTACACTTTGAGACAGGAAAAATACACTAACTTGGAAAAGTTGACTTCTATTCACACTTCAACATAAATTTTTAGACTCAAAGGACTCAAGACATTTCATTAAAGCTTTTTTAAAAAGAGAAAACTTGGGTAATAGTATTAATTAAAGCACATCATTAAAATTGTGAGCAAATACTAATATTTTATTGCATATACTCCGGTGATTTAGTACTTTTTTTCATTCTTAAGGAGTATTTAGTGGAAATATATAGTAGTCATTTTACAATATTCTACATATACATACATGCCTAGCTGACAGCTACATGCAGCTGATTTTTCAGCAAGAGTAATGGTACGTCAATCACATAAGCAAGGCCTGAAGATGAATTATATTCATGTGCTTCTTTTATATAATATCAGTTTTATCACCAGAGTATACTACATTTTCCAACTTCAAATCTTTCTTTCCTGCTAAGATATAAAAAGGGGATACATTATTAATTTTATTTACTACTGTGCCACGCCAGGTAAAATGCCTTGTGCATAGTTGCTAAAGATTAATAAATAATAAATATGTTGAAAATAAATAAATGCAAATTTTGAAAGTATATTTCTCAGAGTCTAGAAAATAATTAATATTTTATAAAACTCTTGTGGGTTTTTTAATCATTGAATTTTGTCAAATGTCAGCTCTACTTCATTCAAGAGAAACATTTTCACACATGATATTGCTATTCAAAAACAAGCAGTCTTATATTTGTACAGAAAAGAAATTATGACATAATTCGAGGTGAAAACCACATAAATCTCTACTAATGGACTGCAAAGTGCAAAACATAATTCTTTCATCCAACTGGTTAACATAGCTTTCATATCTTTTTCTTAGTTATTGTGTTAAGACATTTATATTCTACATTTAGAGAGATTCACATGTACCCTTATAGGATGAACCATAGGGGTGTGTGATTGGCAGGACACATGAATATTTTTAAGATTTTTCTTGAGAATACAGAATATAAGCGAATAAAATGAAAATAAAGAAAGAATATATCATAGGGCGTCTAAAAACAGTGCAAGGATAGCTTGTTGTGAGACACATCAGTTCTAGAAAGTAACAAGCTCAAACTATAAGAGCAATTAAAATGCTGCCCAGTTTTTACCCATTGATGATGTGTAAGAAATTAGAAAATAAAAATTAGAAAATAAAATCCCTTGAAAATGGAATTTTTTTTAACTTCTCACCCATTATGTGAAGTGATTTTTATCCTGAAAGCACAGAAAGCTTCTTTATGGTTACACAAGAGAAAAGAAATGTTCTCCATTTATTCCTGACAGAAGTTAGGAATTAGAATTGGGGAGGAGAGCTGAAAGGTGGGAAGAGGAGGAAATATCTTCATAGAGGGAAAGCAGGAGACATTGGCTAAAGTCTAGGAAATTAACAAATAAAGGTTAGAATACATATGCTTACAAACATAAAGACAACCAACAAATGCCTGGGTGGAGGCATTTTGTAATCCTAGTAATCTGGGAGGCCAAGGCATGCTAATAGCTTGAGCTCAGGAGTTTGAGACCAGCTTGAGCAAGGGCGAGACCTCCTTCTCAAAAGAAAGAAAGGAAAGAAAAGGAAGGCAGCAAGGAAGGAAGGAAGGAACTAGCTGGGCATCATGGTGGGAGCTTTATAGTCCCAGTTAGGAGGCTGAGGTAAGAGGATCACTTGAGCCCAAGAGACTTGCCAAGAGACTGAGGTTGCTGTGAGCTATGATGACACTATGGCACTCTACCCAGGTGACAGAGTGAGATTATCTTAAAAAAAAAAAAAGACAAAGAACGCAGGGGTCCTCTCTAATACCAACAGCACTACTGTGTTAGATCCCATTGCCTCTTACCCAGATCCAAGTTTTTCATGTTTATTAAATCATCTTCTTTTGCAATTAATTAATTAATTAATTACTTTTTTTGAGACAGAGTCTCACTATGTTGCTCTCAGCAGAGTGCTGTGGTGTCACACCTCACAGCAACCTCAAACTCTTGGGCTTAAGCAGTTCTCTTACTTCAGCCTCCCAAGTAGCTGGGACTACAGGTGCCCGCCACAATGTCTGGCCATTTCCTTCTTGCAGTTGTCATTGTCATTTAGCTGGCCTGGGCTGGGTTTGAACCCGCCAGCCTCCAGCCTTGGTGTATGTGGCTGGCACCATAACCACTGTTCTATAGGCACTGAGCCTATTGAATCATTTACAACAGAATATGAACTCATTATTATTTCCTCAATCTTAAAAAAAATATTTTACATCCCAACTTCCCTTTCCAACTGCAGCTCAATTTCTCCCCCGCCTTTAGTGCATGTAGAAAACTACTTTAAAAAACAAACCCCTTGTCTCAATGCCTCCCTTCCAACCTATCTTAAACTCTCTCCAGACTTTTGCTCTTATGATTCCACAGAAATTGCTTTTTATAAAGGCCAGAAATTATCTTCATATTGCTACATCTGCTGGTCAAATTTTAATTTACATATTACTCAAACAAATAGCAATATTTGATGTTGTAGAATCACTTTCATCTTTAGCTTCAAAGATGGCATTTTCTCCTTTTATTTTTCCTCCTATGTGCTACCACTTGTTTTATGTTTCTTTTTGCCTGTCCCAAATCTCTGAACACTGGAGGACTCAAACCACTTCTTCATCCTCTTATCTTTTCTGCCCTGACTGACCTCAACAAGTTTTAACATTTTAAATACAACCCATTCTGAACTATTACAACCTATATGACATCTTCACTTGGATCCATAATAATTCACACCTTCCCCCTGAACACCCCCGACACACTTCTTTTTCTCACTTCATCTCAGCCACACCTTTTCTTGTATTCATTCCAGCAGGTCAAGTATGTTCCACCTCGGGAATTTGCACTTGGCCATTTTCTCTAACTGAGCAATTTTCCCCTAGATCAGTGTTTTTCCATCTTTTTAATCGTACAGCACACTTGAACCTATGGTTGGACTTCCATGGCTCACTTAAACTATATTGATAAAAAAGAGTTAAAAAAAAGAATGTACTTACTGTGCTTTGAAGTTCTTTCAAAATAATTTAATTAATGATCTTTAAAAATGTTTGCAGCACCTAAGAGCTTCTCACGGTACACCATTAAAAATCACTGCCCTAGATACTCATATAGCTCACTCCACCATCTGCTTCAAGTTTTTGCTTAAATCTTACTTTTTCAGAGGGATCTTACTTGATGATACCATTTAATAAATTAAAACTGTTCTCTCCACCCCAGCATTCACTAACTTTTCACCTGTTTTGTCTTCCTCCTTTGCATGTAGCACCTTCCAAACTACTGCTGACTCACATCAGCAGTTCCTAGGGCAGGACCTGATACTTAATCCATGCTAATTAAATATTTGCTCAATGGATAAAGAAAAACAATACAACTATCAAAATTTGGAAACAAGAGAAGGTACATGTTGTGTCGTTGAGCTATGTCCTCATATTTTATAGCTAGGAGCCAAAAGATAATGTCTACAGCAGGTCAATGAATGAATAGCAATAAATAAATTGGTAAGTATTGAAAAATTGAAAGTTTTCAAAGTGATGGTCTTTGGGGAATAGGAAAAGTGAGGCAGGTATTATTGTTTTCTATTATAATACACTTGGTAATGTTGAAATTAAAACTTTATCATGTTTAGTTTATCAAAGACACACACAGAATCCCTGGAATGGGTGTTACAGAAATGTAAATAAAGAGTCATTCGTAGAATTCCTTTGAGTTTCATTCATTATAGCAAAAGAGAAAATAAAATAAGGTGCATTTGTTAACAGTCACACTTTCTCCTCAAAGAGTTCTCAAAAAGCACTACAAGAGTGATTAGACTGATAAAAAGTCTTCAAAGTTGAGTGCTGAAATAGCAACATTCATCTGGATGTTAAGAGAGATCAGCTCATCCTGCTATGTCTGTAGATTATACAGTAATGTGACTCTTTTATTTTTTTTGCAGTTTTTGGCTGGGGCTGGGTTTGAATCCACCACCTCCAGTATATGGGGCCAGCACCCTACTCCATTGAGCCACAGACACCACCCATAATATGAGTCTTTAAGGTGGCTGCCTTATAGCACTTCCCTAACCTTACTCCGCTCCTTCCCTTAATATCCCAGATCAGAGCGGCCTGGAAGAAGTAAATGGGTAGGGGGAGGAGTAAGCTACTGAGTTCTGTTGAAGGAAGGAAGAGAGACTGATAAAGTTCTAAAATTGGCCTGTGAGTTTGTTCAGGCCCATGATAGAGTGTGCTTGTTTGCTGTTAAAAATCAGAGATAAAAGGGGTAAATGTATTATGTGTTTTCTTTAGCCAAAGGTAATTTAAACAATGATACTTCATTCTAAAATTACAATATTATTTTCTGGTTTAAAATTACCTTGATTTATAAAGTAAAGTTGATCCTAGGAGGTAGATAGGCTCACTTCATTTTGCATATTTATTTACATATGTATGTGCTCATGATTGTCCATTCACAGCAAAACAATAATTTGGCAATACAAAGTCAAACATCCAATTTAGCTGTCTTGAATTCAGATGGTGGCAGCTGAGATGAAGAGAAATAGATGAATTCAAGAAATGATAATTTGTTTGGATGTGGATGGTAAGGATAAGGATATTCACAAGATTTAATGATTGGTCCATGAGCACCGTCAGTCACAACAGATATCACTAATAAAAAAAATAGTTTTGGTAGTATCAGTGTGGACCCCTGGAATATAAGATCCAACTGGCGAATTTTGGTGAATAGTTTCATCACTAGACAGGGAATAGTTAGGGAGAAGCAATTTGGGGGGAAAAGGTAAAGGCTTACAGAAAAATGACTATTTTAAAAGGTAATTGAATACTTGCTTTTCCATTTTGGGGATACTTACCCAAGAAGAATGTTTTCGAACTCTATTCAGGTAAATAAAAGGATATAAAGTCTCCATCTCTTTATGGCTGAATAGTATTCCACGGTATCCATATACTACAGTTTATTAATCCATTCATGGGTCTATTGGCACTTGGGTTGATTCCACGTCTTAATGATTGTGAATTAGGCTGAGATGAACATTCTAGTGTAAATGTTCTTATGGTAAATGATTTTTTTTCTGAATAAATACCTAGAAATGAGATTGCAGGATCAAAAGGAAGGTATACATTTAGCTTTTGGAGAATTCTCCATACTTCTTTCATAGAGGCTGTATTAGTTTGCAATCCTTTATGAAACCAATAGATAAACATCTACACCTCCACATGAAAGAAAAACACAGTTAGATTCAAGTGGAGGGGAGAAAGGAAGAGATTGTCAGCGCTCACCTCTCACCTAATGAGCACAATGTAAGGGTATGTAGTACACCCCCTAGGAAGGGCTCAACTAAAACTTGAACTTTAACTAACAAATGCAAATGATATAACCTAATCATTTGTACCCTCATATTAATCTGAAATAAAAAAGGAGATTAAAGAGACAGTTTATATACATATATACATATTTTATATATATATATATATATATATATGACTGCCCTTTATTCATTCCGCTATGAGAATTTTCAACAAGGAGCATATTGTAAGGCAGAATAAATTATATTTCATAGTATTCTTGTTTTTAAAATGAGAATCTTTTTGAAATGTCTGCCTGCTTAATATTCACTTCAATTAATTAAACTGAGAGACTGAATTTTTTTCTAAAAAATAACAGTCATTTTTTGTGCTAAAAATATTATATCTATTATTGTTATGAAATTAAAGAAAGCTATATGAAAACCTATTAACCACTGAGGTTTAACAATGACTTTAGAGGTTGCTGGAAAGTCATTTCTAATTAAAAATTATAGAATTAAAAAGCATACATAATAGGACCCAAAATAGGAAAGTTAAAATAAGTTTTCAAAATACTTTGATTTAAAAATGAATGTTCCAATATTATACATGTATTACTAATAGTTCTGTGTATTTTATTTTTTATTTTTCTAAATATTTGTTTTTCTTAAAAATTTTAGCCTATATTGAGATAAATTTGTTATTTCTAAAGTAGTCACTTGCATAGCCAATATATATTTGATAAAGAAATAAATAAGATTTTTTTAATCTTTAATTTTTATTTCAGATAAATAAATATAAGGGTACAATTAGGTTACAGTGTTTGCATTTGTGAAGTAAAGTCCCTGTTGTAGTTGTATCCTGCACCCAGGAAGTGTGCCATGTACACTTACATTGTACCCATTAAGTGGGAGCACACCAAGTCTCTCCCTCCTCCCCCTCTTCACTTCTTCCTTCCCCTTCCCCCCAACTTGAATTAAATTGAGTTTTCTCTTATGTGAGTATGTATCAGATCATCTACTGGCTTCATATTACTATAGAGTACATTGGATAATTGATTTTACATTCTTGAGATACTTTATTAAGAAGAATGTGCTTCAACCCCATCCAGGTTAATGCAAAAAATATAACATCTCCATTTTTTATGGCTGAATAAGATTCCAGTGTGTATATATATATATATATATATATATACCACAGATGTGTTTTTATACTATTTCTTGTTCCTTCTGATTTAAACACACACACACAGAGAAAACCTGAAACTCATAGTAAGAAAGCATGGGCAACAGTGATTGAGTGATTGCACAGTCTGTGAGGAAAACAGTTTCCTCATTTGAATGCAATGCTTACTTTTTAGAGATATTAAACTGTAAAGATTTTTACAAAATATTAATTTTTGTTATTTTCTTTCAAGATAATCTAAAGGAATTTTGCTCACTTTAATAGCAAACTCTTCAAAGAACCATTGATCTCACTCTTAATTATTACTCAGTAACTTGTGCAGTCCTCAAGAATGGTAGTTACAGATTTGAGTTGGAGCAACAGAGGAAAATCACTTTGACTTTTTGCATGAGGGCATTGGTAGAGAAGCTGGGCCATTATGCTATGACTCTTTAAGAAACAAACAGAAACACATTCAGGAACTGTCTTGTCTCTTTAAAAATTGCTGATAAAGATCATCAGTTCTAAGGGTATGTTGCCCAACGTTGTAGCCACGTGGCTCTTAGCACTTGACATACCACTAAATTGAAATGTGCTGTAAGTCCAAGTACACAATGAATTGTGAAGACTTCACATAAAATAGGTATGTAAAACATCTCATTCGTCTTTATTCATATCAAGTACACATTAAAAAGACATTTTTGTTATGTTGGGTTAAATAAAATGTGTTCTTGAAGTTAATTTCACTTGTCACCTTTTAAATGTAACTACTAGAAAATTTTAAATTACGTATATTTCTTTTTTTTATTAAGTCATTTGTACATAGATCATAAATACATTTATGCCATTATGGGATTCAATGTGTTGATTATTTGTACAAATTGGAGTGCTTACATCCTACTAATCAACATAGCCTTCACCTCATTTACCTAATTACAGGATTAAGACATTTGTGTTGTACACCTGATAGATCCAACTTGTACTTGCAATATGCTCCATAGGTGTGGTTCCCCTACCAACCCTCCTCTATCAACCCACCCCCCCTTCCCTTCCCTTCTATCTCCCCTTCCTTCCTTCATCCTAGGCTATAGTTGTGTTTCATTTTTCATACACAAGTGTGAGTGATTGTAAATTGGTTTCACAGTAGTACTGAGTACACTGGATATTTTTTTATACCATGAAATACTATCAGCATTAAAAAATGAAGACTTTACCTCTTTTATGTTTACATGAATGGAGCTGGAAAATATTCTTAGTGAAGTATCTCAGGAACGGAAAAAAATAAAAAGAGGTCCATTACTTCTCTTCAAGTTGTGTCCTATACAACAAAAATCATGCCCAATTAAGTGCTTACACCAGCACTCTTGGAGTATTCATATACATATGTTAAGCATAAATGAATACATCTACATGAATTATGTTAATGTCTAGAGATGGTTTTCCTGAAAAAAACTTCTTCTTCGAATTTACACATTTTCTAACTCTGATAATAGTTGCAAGAGTTCACAATTTTATTTCAAATATCCCCTTGATGGTAGAAAAAAGAAGAGTCCTGTTTCAACTTATGTGTCAAAGACAGTTTTACCTATTAATAATTCAAGGTGACCAGGAAAAAAGAAATGGTTCAAAGAAACAATTCTTGAATATGGAAATCCAAGAGAAATTGCATATTTTGTAATACAAATTATTTTCACACATATGCTAATTAGGAGCATTAATCATAGTTGTTTCCAATAACTAAAGACTTCATGCACTTTTATTACTGACTTCTGGGTCAATATGTTAACAAAGAATATGATAGTAGGAATGCACCTTAAACTTTGTATTTCTTTTATACTAGGAATTTATATTTAAAAAAACATAAAGATTCATATTGTTTTGTTAACTCAAGTAACTTTAAAGACTGAAACAGGGTTTATTAACAAATTTCATGTACAGTAGAACCTCTGTAAGTTGACCACCCAGGGGACTGCGACAACTGGGTCAACATATGGAGGTAGTCAACATAAGGAACTAAGCCTATTGTACTGACAATGCATGTGTGGTGTAGGTCCAGTCTATGAAAATTAGGTTAACTTAAGGAGGTGGTCAATAGGGTGGTGGTCAACTAGGGAAGTTTTACTATATTTTCTACTACCAAGCCATCTCTAAAATAGTGAGACATGTTATAGAGGGATATTATTGAGGGGGTAGATCTTTTTCACCAGAATTCCCTCCGTAAAACCAATTCAATTTTTCATGACTTAATAAACATGGTTAAAAGGTTAAACATGGAAAAGGTTAATATTGATTATTCTCTTTCACCCACCCATGTTCATTTTATCTATTTAGATCTTGAGACCCTCCTCTTCTCTCCACTGTCACCCTCACACCTTAGCCCAAACCACAATCAGTGTTCATCCTATGACTATAAAGGTCTCCAACAGGTGTCCATTTTTCCAGTCATGACCACTATAATTTATTCTCCATACAATAGCTAGAAGAATGTTTTAAAAACATAAATTATCTTAGATCATTCATTTCCTTCTTTATATCTTCTAGTGGCTAAATTGCATGTGAACTAAACTTCCCTCTTACCCTTTGAGGTCCTACAAGATCTGGTCCTGCTGGCATCTCTGATCACAGATCACTGCTCCTCTCACCCCCAATTTTTTCTGTCTGAACTCGAGACACTTAAGTCTTTTCTCTACTCATGAACCTTCTAGACTTCTTCCTACTGGGTCCCTTCCCACCAAGCTCATTTTGTCTGGAGGGTTTTGTATTTTCTAGTCTTTCTAACTGCACTGCCCCTGTTTCAAACCCCCCTCTGTATCATTCTGGACTACTTTTGTTCATAGAATTATAACTATCCAAATTTATCTCAGTCATCTATTGTCACTGTAACAGGTATACTCGAAGAATTAAACTTGGTAGAGTACAATCTGAAAAGTTTCTTTCTCTTGTTACTGCTGTGATCAGTGGAGGATCTGCCTTTCTTCACCCCCTGTTGTCATGTCAGGAGGGTTCCTAGTGCCAGAAAAGTCTCATTTTGAGGTACTTTCAGAAATCCACAATCAATCAACACTTTCATTTCACATGCAGTTAAAGGCTTGTACTGACTCTCCCTCTCTGGCATTCTATCCTCACCCTCAGACAGACCGCTGAGGGTAAGAAGACAAACACAGCCTGCTCTTTTCAATCCTCTGCTCCAACTTCCTCTCTTCCTTCAATCATCCTACTAATATGGCTCCTTCAGGTTGCAGGATGAGGTAGGATGACAGAACAAAAGAGGGATAAAAGAACAAAAGCCATTTACTGGCTGGGTGTGATGGCTCACACCTGTAATCCTAGCACTTGGGAGGCTGAGGTAGGTGGATTGCCTGAGCCAGGGGTCCTCAAACTTTTTAAACAGGGGGCCAGTTCACTGTCCCTCAGACCGGCAGTCCGGCCCTGGGATGAGTAGGCTGCTAAGCAGGACAGGCAGCAGGGGCAGCAGGGACAGTGGGGGCAAAAATGTCCTAGGTGGACCGCATGTGGCCTGAAGGCCATAGTTTGAGAACACCTGCTTTAAAGCATATATGTACCCATTAATCTAAGGATGAACAATGTATTTTTTTGGGGGGGGACAGAGTCTCACTTTGTCACACTTAGTAGTATGCCATGGAGGTAGCTCACAGCTACCTCCAACTCTTATGCTTAAGCTCTTGCCTCAGCCTCCCAAGGAGCTGGGACTACAGGCACCTGCCACAATGCCTGGCTATTTCTTTGTTGTCATTATTGTTTAGCAGGCCTGGTCTGGGTTTGAACCTGCCAGCCTGAGGGTATGTGGCTGGCACCCTAACCACTGAGCTATGGGCACTGAGCCTCTTTTTCTAGTTCTTTTATTTTTTTCTATCAGTAATTAATTCTCTTGGATGAAATACAACCTCCTTAAAACATACAGTTGTAGTGGTATATAGCATGGGTTTTAATGAAAAAAGAGTATCTTTATTTATTTAAAATTCCTTCTTTGTCTTTAACAATGTCAGAATTCCTTCCTTCCACCCTGAGCTCACAGGTTTGAGTGCAGCCTGAGTCAGAGCGAGGCCTCGTCTCTAAAAAGCCAGGTGTCATGGTGGTTCCTGTAGTCCCAGGTACTTGGGAGGCTGAGGCAAGAGAATCACTTGAGCTCAAGAGTTTGAGGTTGCTGTGAGCTATGATGCCATGGCACTCTACTGAGAACGACAAAGTGAGACTCTGTTTCAGAAAACAAAACAAACAAACAAAACAAAAGCCATTTACTTAATTGTGCTGGTTGATCTTCTCCAGGTGACTTAATAGGTACCTTCTCTCTTCTGTCTCTTGCACTACCCTATGTAGCCTCTTTCTCCTAGGGTCTTCTTACCCTATTAGAATGTATTGGGGGAGCTTGTTCCTTTCAGATCAGTCCAAGCTCATCTCCCTTCCAGGGAGTCGAATTCACTTTGACCCATGAAGTCTTATTTCATGCCCGTGGAAATGCATCTTGCTCTCTTTCTAGCCATTTCTCCCCCTCTGTCATCCATTCTGTCAGCAGAAACTCTTAAGAATGCAGACATAAACCATCAGCTTACTCTCCTTAAGGAAGATACCGTCACTGTCTTTGTGTCCAGGCCAACTGGGTGATAGGCTAAAGATCTTTGACCTCCTATGATATGCCAGAAACATCCTCTCTTCACCAAAAAATCTGTGTGTCCCCTTCCTGGTATGAAGATGTCACTGGGAAGTCGTGCCCAACTAAAGATTACATTTTCCAGACCCTTTTGTACCAAGCCATGGTGCATCACTAGTTGTCTCCAACTGTATGTGAGTGGAAATGATTTGTCATCTCTGTGCCAAGGTGATTAAGAAAGTGGAGAAAATACCCCCTCTGAGTCCCTAAGGGAGTCTGGCTCCCTACATCACAGTACAGAGGATGCCACCCGCCAAGTAGGAGCACGTCTACCAGATTGTTATAATTATTAAAAACATTTATTGTGTTAAGCCATTGCAAATCTAGAGTTTATGTGTTATATAAGCAGATGTACACCAAGAAATATACTTAGTGAGTTCAAAGTTACTGGCACAATGTCATAACATGGAGATAAAATTATCTATGTTTCTCAAGTTCATGATTGTATTTGAAAATCCAAGGCAAAAGAAAAGCTTCCCATGAAATACCCCATTTCATCACATCTATTTCCTGTCTAATCCTGCTACAGTGTTAGCTCCATAAAAATAAGACCTTGTTTGTATTGTTCATCATTATTTTCTCAGCATGTGGAAAAGTGTCAGGAATATCAGAGACAAAAAATATTTTTTAGAAGTATAAAATGTGCTAAGAGGTTTTAGTGTTTGCATATAAATCTATCTATTAATACAAACTATATTTTGGATAATCACAACTTCTAACTAAATTATAAATAAACCACGTGGAAATCTGACTCAGGAAGAGTTTAAAAATCTGGAGTTAACCTAGGCTGCCTTCTTGCTTGAACATTATTGGGTGAAATGTGAGAGAAAACAATGTGGTGACTTTATGACTCACTTGCCGGTTCACATTTTTTAATAGAAATCATTTCATTCCCTAAATGTTTGAGCTGAAAGTTTATCGCTTCCTGCTCTGACTGATTCAGAGTAAACAAAGATTATGATTTCTGCCCATAAAGAGTTTTACTGAGTCAATGACAATTCAATATGCTCTAGTGGGAAATACTTTTCACCATATCCTCTCTCAGAAGATAATCATGAGTTCATTATAAAGGGATTATTTCTGAGGTCCAAATCACACACTAATATCCATTCAAGTAAGACATATAATTGTGGAAATCTTCTATTTTAATTTTATTCAATTTGAAAACATTAACAAGCCAGTAAACAAACTGCACCAAAGGGTATTTTGAAAAGTAGAATGTAATTTAGAGGTGGTGATAACTATAATCTGTCTCTATAATTTTCCTAAATTGAAAACTCAACGCCTGTAGTTCAGAACTCAGGAACTAGGTAGGCAGCTGTCATTAGAAACATTGTCATTTCTCTGTTACTGTCATCTATATAATGCCTCATAGCTTTCCCCAGCCCTAATTCTCTACCATCTGACCTGAAATGTACAAAATGCAGAGGTATAACCAATGCGGGTTGCTAATGCTGGGTTGGAGGAATATGTGGGTTTAGGGTACATTAATAGGCACATGGGAGTTGTGAAAAGCCATAAATCACAGGAAGGGCCTACTGGCTTATTCTTGGTATTCAGACATATCCCCTAATCTTGAGGGGGGAAGAGAAAACTATGAAAATCTATGACAAATGGAAATATATCCAATTACAGAGGCTAATTCCTAAGAAGTACATTTCTGCTTACTGTTCAACATTTAAGAATCTCTTTTTCAGGTGGCACCTATGGCTCAGTGAGTAGGGCGCTGGCCCCATATACCGAGGGTGGTGGGTTTGAACCCAGCCCCAGCCAAACTGCAACAAAAAAAATAGCCGGGCATTGTGGTGGCGCCTGTAGTCCCAGCTACTCAGGAGGCTGAGGCAAGAGAATCGCCTAATCCCAGGAGTTGGAGGTTGTTGTTGTGAGTTGTGATGCCACTGCCCCCTACTGAGGGTGACAAACTGAGACTCTGTCTCTAGAAAAAAAAAAAAAAAAACAACCGAAGGAAAGAATCTCTCTTTCACACCAATTAGGTAGAGTGCATCCTATCTGGGTGAAGGGCACACAAAACTTTGACTCAATCTGTACACAAAGTATATAAACAAAACATGTGTACCCCCTAATATTCTGAAATTTAATTTTTTTAAAGGTTCTCTCTGGGTATGTGTGCATGTCTGTCTGTTTATCGATCTATCTAGCCTCATAGACACACAGGTGTATGTGTGAAATATTAAAATACTCACTCTGACTCTTAATTAGCATTTAGGTAAGTCATTTTGAATAACATTTGTTACAACTATGAAGAACAGTCTTCAGATATAGTAGACATGCCTTAAAGAACCAGTATATAATAATTTTTGATATAGTGAGTGAGCATTTGGCTTTTCTTCACTTGGCAGGTGTTTGGACTCATATGAATGAATCCAATTTCACATGCATTCAATTCTTTGTCAGTTCCGTTTATAGAAGTAGGCAGAGACAGACATAGTTTGTAATTACAAAGTGTTCACAAATTGCTCACCTTTTACTCTGTCATGTTTTCTAAACTTGTACATGTATTATAATAGTGGTGTTTCAGATAATAAGGGTGTTGATTTCAACTAAATATTACACTTGTGACTTGAAGATTTATTTAAGGAGGACTAGAGGAAGTTATGATTTTTCTACCTGATAACCTTCTTTCCATTCCCTCAACTGTTTTTCACTCAGACAGATAGAAATATCTCAAAATGGTCATAATTTCCCCTATCAAAATTCCCAAATTTCGGGAAGGGTTGTGAGTTTTAACAAGCCTTCCTTCATTGTATAAATCAGAATATGCCAATAAAACAAAACACACAGCAGTACTGAGTACATTGGATACTTTCTCCCCCCATTCTTGAGATACTTTACTAATCATCTACACATTCATATGAATGATTAAAACATAACTGTGGTCCAGAAGGTAGGAGGAAAGAAAAGAGAGAGGGGAGGGGAGAGTGGTGGCCAGGTGGAGAGAAGGCATTTGGGAGGACCTCACCAAATGTGCCGAATGCAATAGGATATTTAAAAACTATTAAGAAAAGAGTATAATTGTCTTACCACGACAGATAAGTAAGCAAGGTGATGGATGTGTTAATCAGTTTGATGTAAGCATTTCACATTGTGTATCAAATCAGTTCACTAAATCTCATGAATTCATCAATGTACATACTTGTGATTTAATTTTAAAAAAAGGTGAAAAAATAAAAATAAGGGCAGAGAAAAAAATAAAGTGCAAGATAGATGAATGGAAAACAACAACACCACACACACACACAGACAACAACAGATTCCAACAATGCAACACAAATTTCAAATTGCAGCCAATGCTTTCTAACCCAATGCATGTGGAGCAGGGTTGCTACAGCCTAAATGAGAGAAAAAACATAAGCATTTTATTGTAACTAACCAAAAGTTTTTATTTTTATTTGACTTTGTTATTTCAAATAATTTAGAGGGTATAAGCATGTTTGGTCACTTAGATGAATAGTATCATGCTGAAGTCAGGGCTTTTAGGATACCAGGTCCCTGCAAATACCCTCCCTCCTCCCATCTCCCCCCTCTCCTCCCCTCTCTCTCCTCCTCCCTTCTACTTTCCTACTACAGTTATGTTTTGCCATTTGTATGAGTATGTGGGTGGACATATATTGATATCATAGTAGTATTGAGTACTTTGGATACTTTTTTTTTTCCATTCTTGAGATACTTTACTAAGAAGAATATTTTCCAGCTCCATCCAGGTAAACATAAAAGATGTGAAGTCTCCATCTTTTTCTATGGCTGCATAGCATTCCATGGTGGACATATACCACAATTTGTTAATCCATTAGAAATTCAAAAAGACTTGGCACTTATAGTTCAGTGGCTAGGACCCCAACCACATAGAGGGGGCCTGGCGGGTTCAAACTCAGCCAAGGCCTGCCAAACAAAAATGGGAACTTCAACAAAACATAGCTGGGCGTTGTGATGGGTGCCTGTAGTCCCAGCTACTCCGGAGGCTGAGGCAAGGGAATTGCTTAAGTCCAAGAATTTGAGGTTGGTGTGAGCTACGGTACTCTACGGAGGATGACATAGTGAGACTCTGTCTCAAAATAAATAAATACATAAATAAATATTTTAAAAAGTCTATTAAGAGAGCTCAAAGAAACCTGAGGAAGATAATAAAGAAAAAAAATTCAAACTGTCTTGGGAAGTTCCCGCTGGCAAAGCCCCGTGGCCACTGCTGCTGGGCATGGCAGTCCATCTCTGTCACCTGTGCCCCAGATAGCCAGATGCCTCTGCTGCCACCTTGATCATAAAGCTCCACATCGGACACTTACTTCCTCTTGTGACTTTCTTCTGAGCCCAGGTGCCCCACAGGGGCAGAACTTAGATCACAGGAATGTG